>JAULBY010041733.1:0-13314 GCA_032358315.1 Ophiocytium majus
CAGCAGGCCCTCCTACACTCCGTCAGGTGAAATGTGATGCTGTGTGCATGTAGCAAAAGTAACTCAACCCTGTAAAACGCTATTGTTATTTAAGGGCACAGCTGCCAGTCATGACTGCAGTGACCGGGCCCCTGCTACTAGTAGGCATGCAGCTGTTGACTGTGGCCTCAGCCTGCACATGATCTCATGCGCTTGCTCTAAGCAACATTTCATGCATATCTTGGGTGTGTCAGCTGCTGCGCTGCTGCCCGTTTGGCACTGCTGGTTGTTACTAGTATCTGCCAAAGGCGCACACGTGTCACAGTGTGCTGTAGCACAACTTGTACTTGAAGTTGTACTCCAGTGCGCTTATTTGGCTGCTCCGACTCGTCTGCTGGCACTGATGCGCTTCAGAGTCTCCTGCTGCTGCTGCCACCACCAGCGCAGGCCGTGTGGCTGGTTGTGGGTGCCATTGTGGGTGCCATCATGATTGTAACTGTAACGGCAGGGGCTGCTAGAGTGTCAACCTTGCTGCCCAGGAGCTGACTGCGAGTCACACCCGGTAGGCCCTAGTGCAGGGTTGTTGACTTCAAGTTGCCAAATTGAATGGCCCGTGGTAGGGAGTACGGCATACTATACTAGTATACTTCCGAAGTATGCTCAGCCTGGTATGTTCAAAGTTAATGGTTGATCCAATGTGTCTGTGAGGTCGCAGGTACATCACTTGTTGTTGAACACGCGGTCAGTAACATAGTATTACACATCAGTGCAGCAGCTTTCGATGCACCCATTGCAACTTTGACGACGCAATCGACATTGAGCCATGACGATAATCATTGCTGCACAGCACTGCAGGGATGTCAGCCCCCACCCCCCCCTCCCCCCCCCCGCCAACCTCTAAGACTGGCCAGTTAAAGCTACAACTCGAATCGCCAGCAAGTACGGTATTTGGTGATTTATGCGCAATTCCATCATGGCTGGCATGCCATTGGCAGTGGCGGTAACAGTGTGTGCAGTGCAACAACGGTATTCTGAATCACCAGTTTGACACCAGCATGGGCAACTGTCACAGTGCCATTGTGCAACTGGTAGTCGCTCCTTGTGCGACAGGTAGTCACTCGGTTGAATTGGTGCAATGTAGCCGGAGCAGCAGCTGCCACGTGTCGATGCCCGAACTTGGTACCAGTAGAACCACTTGTAAGTTCAGGGGTTTTCGATGTGGCGCCATGGCGGTCTTGCGAGTTTGCGCCCGGCTTACTAGTACAGTATCAACACTGCCACTAAACAACACAATGTCATTTACACTCACAGTGACACTGACGTTGAGTCACTCACCAGCTAGTAGTACCGGCCGCCGGTTGGTGACAAAACCAAGCAGCACCTATGCCGTGCGCAGGTGTGAGTAGTAGTACTCACTGACACAGGCTGGCAGTGTCTGGCAGGGCCTGAGCACCATCATTCATGCCCAGCAGCATCACACACAGGCACAACAGCATGGCATATCTAGCGGAACAGAACGTTAATGAAATGAAGTGCGATATTATTTTTTGCCTTCAAAAGGTGGCACTTGGTGATGATACTGCCATGATGGACTACAATTGACTGTATTGCAAGCTACTGTCAAGGTTTTAAAGCGGCTAGCCAGCTCGTGCTTGCTATGCCAGCAAGCGCAGCCGCTGTACATGCAATGCTCACGACTCCGTGCAGAACGCCATCCGCAGCGCACTGCAAATCGCCGGACAGTCTTTGGCAGAAGAGTTCGCATGGTATTTCTTCATGGAGTCCTTGGCTTTCTGGCCCTTGCACTGCGAGGCGCGCCCAGGAGCTAGCGTTGCACACGCATTGCCCAGCGCGTCGAAGTCCGGCTTCTTGTAGATTTTGTCGCACTGCTCCATGCAGAAGCCATGAAGTTCGCAGCCGTCGGCGCCGGCAACTGCGGCAGCCGTCAGGTAGCAGAGGCACAGCACAAGGCAGCGGGGCCGCCAGGGGTGACCTTCAAGTTACCAATAGTAAGTTAAACATCATCATGCTCGCGGCAGTGCCGGCAAAGTTTAACCTACACGCAGCGACTCGGACAGCAGCAGCTGCCTAGGGTTACAGACGATGCACGGCTATCTGGTGGCTTTCGGTAACTTCAAGGACACATCATCACTTGAAGTTGATTAGTTGGTAACTTTGAAAAGGGCCTCAGTCATCGTCAATGATGATCACTGGCACTTGCTCATCATTACCCTAAGAGGCTGCTCACAACACGTTTTCGAGCTTCAAGTTTGCTTGTCAATAAACGAGATGTATGGCCCGGGCGCTCAGTGGAGTGACTCTTGACGTATCCGTTCAAATTTGCTTCGATCATTAACTAGCCCTCAAGGACATTGACCGGCGCGTGTAGGTGTGAGGGCTGTCTCACGCTGGTGCTTTTCACCAGGTGGACAAAGCACCCCACAGGCCTCGGCCTGGCATTTGGCCCCAGCCACGGCAGTATCTGGGCTTAGCAGCCTTTTAAGTTTCTTTAATTGAATAGCGGCCCCATATGTTGGGTTGTGTCAGTGACTGGCAACTACCTGAGGTGTCACAGCCGGCCTCAGACTCTGAGTCAGTCTGGGGTAAATTTGTGAATGGGAACAATACTGTTTCTGTTAGTGTGTCAGGCCCGGGGCCACGTGTGCGAGTGTGCCGCCACCGCCTGAAGCGGCGGCTGAGCCGATCCTGGCCATGTCTGGCATGAGAGCATCCACCCGCTGACACACACACAGGTCGCTCGCGACATCCGCTGCCTGATGTCTGGTAACTTCAAGAGTCTCTCAGAGTGTCTCCTAATATGTAAGGCAGGTGGCTTGCCCGCTAAGCAGGTGCGCCTGCGAAGCAAAGCGGCACCACACAGCAGGTACGGTACGTGCGCGCCCCTGGCTGCACGCCTGCCAACGGAGAGTGCTGGGTACTGGGTTAGGCTAAGCGCGCCCGGGGGGGGCCCCACAAGGCACGTGGCCTGTAACCTTTTTTGTGAAAATCAGAGTTGGACTTGGTCAGAGACTGACTTCCACATCTCATCTGCTGCGCGCGTTTTCGTTGGTGTGGGGGGAGGCGGTATGCCTCATGTCGCCGCACGCGCGCCATACACCTGCTGCCAAGGGGGGGGGGGGGGAGAAGCCGCACGCGACCCCTCCATCATCTCCACTGCACATGCAAAATAGACCGGGGCGCATTTCCTTCACAAGCATGATTCAGAAGCGCGCGCGCGCCACACACACACACCTGACACCAAGAGCGCGAGAGTCAGCAGCAGGCCCAGCAGCACCGTGTTGCCACCCGTCATCTTCATGGTCCCCGCCGCTGCCGCCGTGGTCAGGTTCCTTGCCTCAGAGAGAGAGATGTGTGATGGCATGCGCTCGGCTCTCGGGCCGCCGTTCAACAGAGAGAGAGATTTAAGCCGAGTTTTGCATAGCTGAAAAGCGCGCGGCTGCTCCAGCCCTGGAAGTGATTGTTTGCGCGCCTGCAGGGCAGCAGCTCGCTGGCATAATGATGATGTACATCTGCTGCAGCAGCCGCGGGTCCTCCCTCCCTTGCCTGGCGCCGGCGCGGCGCCAGCGTGACAAATGCGTAAAAGGGGCCGGTTTTAAAAATGCAGAAAAGCCGAGCACAGGTGGTGACAAAATACCAGGTGTGATGTGCCACCCACGGTGGCACGCAGCAGCAGCGGGGGGGGGGGCTTACTGTGCGCGGGGGAGCGCCGCAGTTTCCACCCACGTCCAACTCTGGTATTTCCCAGCACAGGGCACGGGAGGCGAGCGCGGTCGACGAACTCTGCTGCTGCTGCATCGGGCAGTGACTGTCGCGCACTACCTGCAAAGCGCCGCCCGAGTGAGGTGCGGGGGGGAGGGAGCGCGCCGCCGCTACACGTCAATCTGCAGGATGGTCAACTTCTGGTACCTGCAGAAGCTTCTACTGGTGGCTCTGCTGCTGCAGCATGCCATTGGGTGCGCCGCCGGCGAGAGAGCCGAGGACGCCCCGCCCCGCCCCCCCCTGCCCCCTGTTTGCAGCAGCGAAGATGGGGAGCAGGCGCAACCTGAGGGCTGCATCAAACTGCCCACACACGTCGCGCTCATTAGCGACGGCAGCAGACGGTGGTGAGTACTGTAACTTAGGACCACACACAGGAAAAGGAAAAGACTCACTGGCAGTCACCCTTTCTTTCAAAGTTTTTTTTTATTTCACGCTGTGCCCAGCCTCTCTGTAGTGTTTTTGGGAAGCCGTATGCCACCCACTCGCCCCGGCTGTCTTTGCTGTCACCCCTGTGTGCCCCGTGACACTGTGTGGAGCGCGCCTCTGTCGTGCGCACATACAGACTGAGTGTCATGCGAACTCACAACGATTACTTTACATGTTAGTAGTTCCTGTAGTACTTCTTAAGTACAGTAGTTACTGTAGCTACTGCAACCATGATGGCGGCCAACTATGACTCGGAGATGCATAGGTTGCAGGTGGCAAGCTGGCAGTGCGCACGTTAATTTAGAAAATGGAACAGCTTTCTAAGTCAGTACTGCCACCCTGAGACCATCATGCATGCTGCGGCTTGCACACAGGGCGAAGGCACGAGGCATGTCGGTGTTTTCAGGATACCATGAGGGCTCGCAGCGAGGCCTGGAGGTGGTGGACTTGTGCTACGAGCTTGGCATAAAGGCAAGTTGAATGGCCCGCGGGGCGCGCCCGGGGAGTCCGACTTAACTCGATGATTTTTTGCTGTGCACAATGAAACCTGGTTCCGAATCGCCTGATTATCGAGTGGTTATGGACCTTCTCATGCATCTGCATGATCATCATGATGCCACAGTGCGTGACTTGCATGTCTAAAAGTCAGTGGAGTAGTACAAACTCGAAGAGCATCGGATTGAATTTCCCGTCACCTTATCAGCAGCCTTTCAGGTTTCTTTCACATCAACTTGTTGAACAAGTAGACTAAGTCTCGTACTCAGGCTCCTATGTGTGCCAGTGGACCAACTGTATGCCCGCACTTTCAGAATGCATCCAGTGGCACCAACACTGTGTTGCACAACTTTGAAGGCAGCCAATTACTGGCTCTGCACCCGGTGACCGCTGGGCCACCAGACATTGAATTCCATACTGTGCTTCAGCACCACACGTGTACACTGTGCCACAGTGACTCTTCTTGTCCAACAGCTCGAGTGCTCGCACAATTATATCAAGGACTGTGGCTGCCGCACTGCACCTACTTTAGTTACTAAGTAAGCATTTGGCCTCCTCAGGCTCGGGCTGCTGGCTGGTTGACATTTTAGGCTGTCCAAGCTGGCATGCCTCAGGCCTGAGGCAGCCGCTGCCTGCTGGGCAACAATCATTATGTCACACTACTTCGAAGTACTACTACAGTAACTATTGAATAGTCGATTAGATTGGATGCGCTGTCAGCTGCCACAGGCCTGTGCCAGGCCAAGAGCGGGTATTGCCTGGGGCGTGTCCTGCTGCAAGTAGCTGTAGCATGTCATGTGCGCCACAGTGACTGTGTGACAGTGTTTAACCTACAGTAAATACAACATGGAACAGCGGAACTACTTCGTAGTAGTAAGTCAGTTAATGGTGCCGTGGCCACTGCAGGTTCTTCGGTTGTCGGCAGCATGAAAACGTTACTGCTACGTGTACACTGTCGCAGCATGCCACCTCTGAGTCAGTTGGTATAGAATATACCATGATAGCTATGCATAGCTAAACCTGCCATCGGCAGGCCCTGGGGCAAACCAACCGAGAGTGCTACCAACTTGAATTTGAAAGACACTGGGCCAGCAGCTGCTTGCCCCTGAGCCGCGATTGGGCATTATGATAACATGCCAGAGATCTGCTGCCGTCCTACACTGCCCGCGCGATGTCTTGCCGGTACTACCACTGTGGCACCTGGTCCACAGTTCCTGACTGTGTTTGCGTTCTCGACGGAGAACTGGAGACGCCACCCTGCTGAAATCGAAGACGCCTTCACCATGACTGAACGCGCCGTCATAAAGAACATGGACACCATGGCTGAACACCGCATCAGGGTGCGCATGATTGGCCAGACTGCGCGGCTGCCGCTCAGCCTTCAGGAGGCATTCGAACAGGCGGAGCAGCGGTACACGGCAGCTATGGCAGGCAAGGCAGACCAGCCAGAGGCAAGTGCCCCAGTGCTTTGCTGTGGTGGCTTGCGGTTGCATGTGCTTGCAAGGCACACTGCCATTCATGCGAGCTTGCACATGTGTATAATAACGATGTCACGCGCACCATGATGGTGCGAATTAGCACTCAATTTGGTGTATCATGCTTCAGCAGTACAATGTCATGTGCATGCCTGGTGCTGCAGTCATGACGCTGGCTTGGTAGTTGTTCTGTGATACTACCGCGTACTGGTACTTGGTAGTACAGTAACAAAGGAACTACAGAAGTATACTTGAGGTATACTGTTGGTCGTACTACAGTAGTAACCCCACCGCTTCTAGACAGTACTGTGTACAATATCAGAGGTACTAAAAGTCGCAGTGTACCTCGAAGTATATTACTGTAGTACCTCGTGGTATGTAAAAGCACGCACACATATTACGTGACGTACCGTTATATATATCATGCTGGCCTCCTTTTCCGTTTTGCAGCAAACGCCTCGGTGCCACAAGCTCACGGGGCTAGCAACCTGTTGGGAAAACCTGTGCTTTTTCACCACTCTCAGGGTTGGCGCCTGCATGGTTGTGACGACTCGAGCGGTCTATGTAACCATCGTTTTGGCGGCAGGTTGGGACCAGCCACTGTAACAGTTGATGCTGCCGTGCACCCGCTCATCCCTGGGCCAACGGTCCCACACCAACACTGGCAGCAGTGAGGATGCTGCTGTGCAGGCTCGCAAAGTTGTTAGCCATGGCTGCGTTGTCGTCGCAAAAACATTGAATGATTGATGTCATCCTTCAATCCGGTGAGTGGCTGATGGCTCGGATTATAATAAAAACAATCATGAAGTTTGGCGGTGTTGCAACATGGCTGCCACAGTGCATAGACGTTACGGTTACCGTTACGGTAGTGTACGTGCTTCAGTAGGTGCACACTATGGCATATACCCGCTCTGCCGACGTCGTTTACGTTATGACATGCTGCACCTGCTCACTGGCATGTGTACTGCAGGCAAAGCTGACAATCACGTTGGCTACCAGCTACGGCGGGCGGGACGAAATCATGAGAGCCACCAAGGCAATAGCAGAGGCGGTGAAGGATGGCAAGTTGTCCACTGATGACATCACCGAGGATTTGGTGACAAGTAAGTGTGCACACGAATGCGGTGTACTCTAACAGTCCCTTACTAAAGTAGTAGTACTACACTGTAGAAGTAGTACCGCCTCGGTTTTCAAGCGTCGTGTTAAGTCCCACTAGCAGCTGCTCAACGAACAGCCCCGGGTGTGACTCTGTGCCACAGTGTCAGCACCTACTACCGTAGCCTACTCAGTGATGACGTGGTACTACTGTAGTACCCACGTGTAGTGTGTACTAGTAGTGCCAGGTGACCTTGAGATCTTGTGCCTGTGCTGGCGGTGGCACTGCCCACATGATGACCTTCAAGCTTGCGAAAAATTTAATGCCGCTATGCGGGTGGTGGGTAGTTTGTGCCACTCAGTGACATCCCGCGAAGGCGTTTGCCGATACTCGACAGTGCAGCAAGTCGTTGTGTGTTGAGGCATTGACTCACAGTGGCGCACCTCATGTTGCCTGGACGCCCCTGCTGTACCGCAACATCCAACATGGTGCACTACCAGCAGCATGCTTGCACCAGACTGAGTGCTCCGTGCCGTGCTTGTGCCCAAATTTTACTTCAAGTCTAAACAAATATAAGACTTGCTGCCGTGCTTGCACAAACGATGAGTGTCGTACTTGCACCAATTGTGAAAGAATCCTAGGACGTTGCTAAGCCCAGATGCTGCCAGTGCCGTGGCTGGGGCAAAAGGCCAGGACGAAGCCTGCGGGGTGATTTGTGAAAGGAGTATAAAGGGCTGCTAAGCCCAGAATCTGATACTGCCGTGGCTGGGGCCAAATGCCAGGCCCGAAGCCTGTGGGTGATTTGTCCACCTGGTGAAAAGCACCAGACAGCCCCCATTTGTCCACCTGGTGAAAAACACCAGCTTTTGTTTGTGACTCGGAGTTTCGGTTTTTCATGTGCTGGCGCAGGCTACCTGGACACCGCAGGCACGCCTGACCCGGACTTGCTCATCAGGACCTCTGGCGAGCAGCGCTTCAGCAACTTCATGCTTTGGCAGGTACAGTAACTGTAACACACACACTCTGAGGCCGACCACATAAGCTCAACTAAGTTAGTACAATACATACCTTGGAGTCTGCCTGCTCAACGCAGCAAGCTGACAGCTACTGAGTACCGGTACCATATACTTCAAGTCGAAGTACTATACGAATACTTAAGTTGCATGTGCCACTGGCCGGTGGCGCCGCTCATGGTCGCTGCCCAACCACTCTGCATGTAGCTCCCCGCCCAGTAAACACTTTGTGTGTACTTCTGAAGCAACTATTACAGTACTTCACGAAGTAGTTACGTTACGGTACGTCAAGAAGTAGTCACTATGGTACTTTTTTGTGTTGTTGCCACTGGCAGTGGCCACCTCAAAGCGGCGTCAGGTACAGACACTGTGTGTGGACACGGCAAATGCCAGCCCAAGTTGGCAAACTTTAAAGTGGCCCCGGGCGCATATATAGTATACACAGCGTGTGCAGTGTCAGGCCAGCTGAGGACACACTAAAACTTGAAGTTCCGTGTCCAACATATATCCTGGTGCGCCATGGCCGTAGACCTCGAGGGTCACAACAGTTGTGCCACCGGTGGGTGACACTGTGTGCTTTCCCTGGTAGCAACATCACTTGCTGGCATCATGCTGTGAGGCACGCCGTGTGCACCTCTGCGTCAGCAAACAAGTGCCGCACCACAACTGACGTGCCGCGGAAACTGTGACAGCCACAGCGGCTGCTTCACTTCATGAAGCAAGTGAATTAGCAAAAGTGTACATGCAATGCCATATGACACGTTCTGAACGTCTGCCCGGGCGCCCCCTTGCCATGCTATGCCTGCTGCCATCGCCGCATGCAGTCTGCCTATACGGAGCTGTACTTCCCGAAGACCCTTTTTCCTGACTTTGGGAGGGAGGCCATGGTGGAGGCGCTTCAGGAGTACACCAGGCGCCGCAGGACATACGGCAGGTCTGGCTACACCAATGATGTCGACACCCCTGCGGCGGTCACCGTCACTGCCGCAGCGCCAGACTCTGAAGCTGCTGCTGAGCTCTAGCCATGGCATGGCACATGGTAGTACTTCTTCAGCGGCTTCCGAAGAATCACTGGGCACATGAGGAGCCTGTGCACACCAGGCGCCGCAGGACGTTCGGCAAGTCTGGCTACGCCAATGATGTCGACCCCCCTCAGGCTGCGGCCGTCAACGCAGATTCGGAAGCTGCTGCTGAGCTCTAGCCATGGCATGGCACATAGTAGTACATGTTCACTGGCAGCGGCTTGAAATTCACTGAGCACATGATTAGCCTGTGCACACCGGGCGCCGCAGGACGTACGGCAAGTCTGGCTACGCCAATCATGCCAGTGTCGACCCCCCTCAGGCTGCGGCCGTCACACACTGCAGATTCTGAAGCTGCTGCTGAGCTCTAGCCATGGCATGGCACATAGTGTCATGCTACTGTATTTGTAAATAAATAATTACAGTACGTGCTCAGCGGCTTCACTGAGTATGTGAGGAGGCTGTGCACGTTTTGTGCAGCGTTTACACCAATGATGACGACCCCCCTCGGGCTGCGGCTGTCACTGCGCCAGATTCTGAAGCTGCTATGGCATGGCACATACTAGTAGTAGTACGTCTTCAGTGGCTTCGCTGAGCACGTAAGGAGCCCGCGCACGTTTTGTGCAGCGTGCACAGCAAGTTGAATTATGTTGACTCCCCTGCAACGGTCACCGTCACTGCCGCAGTGCCAGATTCTGCTGCTGAGCTCTAATCACTAACCAGGCATTGGCATGGCACATGCAAGTCGTCTATCAACAGGCGGAAATTCATTAATGCACTGGGAAATGATGTTACCACATTATCTGGGAATGCACCTGAATGCATTCAATATACTTGGAAGTACACGTCAATTTCTATGCACGTATAAATGCACCTGCTGAGTATAAAATAATTTCTGGATGCATTCCTGCAACAGTTTCTGTTACATTTAGTGAACACGTTTGGAGAATGTGCACCAAATGCATTGCGCAAGTTGTCCTCACTGACAGGCGGCTGAGCACATAATATTATTATGGGGAGTGTGTACATGCTCGTGCAGCAATATGACATGGGTACAAGTTCTGGCAGACCACTGTGACGGTAGCACGTGCTTTAGCACAACCAGGCTACCTGTTAATGGCAATGAACTTGACACACCGGGGGCTGGGCCTAAAGAGATGCAGCAGGCTGGCATGCGGCCACAGCAAATGCAAGACACGGCAAAACACAACAAAAGCCTGCACTAGCGCACTTGGTCGCCCGTGGCGTGTTTTTGCTCATTGCAGAGCCGCTCATAATGGCATTTTTTTATCTGGGTGGTAACAGGCGTGCTTTCACAGGCGCGGCACTGCTTGCGGCAGCAGTGTGACAGCAGGCACACTGCCACAAACGGAAGACAAGGCAACGCGGCCAGTGAACACCGCGCGCTAGCCACACTGCCACCCAACAGGTCTTAGACGCTTTTTCATGCCTGCTAATGGTGCAGCAGCAGCTGGCTGCGCAGGCTGAAGTTCAACTTGAACTTGTGCTTTCCAAGGAAGCCAGAAACGGATTTGAAACCGCAAACGGCGCTACACGAGGTGCCACGGGCAGCCTTGGCGTGGCCCCACCGGCGTGCTGGCGGCGCCGCATGCACTGCTGGCCCCAACTGGCGCCAAAAACCAACTGGAAAATACAGGCTTCCACCCGTTTGCACACTTCAACTTTGAAGTTTGAGCACCACATGTGGCGCTGCCGCCGCTGTCGGCCTGGGAGGTGGCGTGTGCGCGCTGCACGGGGGGGCTGCACGTGCTGCGCTGAGCTGCAGCAGCCCAGCTGGGTGTGGATGCGCCAGTGATTGTCACTGGTCGGTGCGCAGCGGCGGAAGTGAGGACCCGCCGCTGGCAGCTCTGGCGAGAGATGTCTCTCGCCTGCACCCGCCAGGCGTGTGCGCTAGCTGCGTCAGGGCAGCTACTAGAAGTACTACGTAGTATGTCCTTTACTGAGAGAGGGGGTCTGACTCACAAGTACTTCAAGTTGAAGTATATCCTAAGGTGTACAAGGTGGTGTGGCGCCGCTGCTGCCGGCGTGACGGTTGCTGCCAGTGCTGCCGCAGCTGCCACTGTGCCTGCTGTTGCCCAGTGGGCTGCTGTGATATCACTGCTGCGCTTTCTCTGGTGCAGCTGTAACAGTTGCTGCCCAGAGTGACAGCAGCTGTTGCAGCCGCCATCAGCGTTCTAGGATGGTCCTCCTGCTATCGGTGCAGCTGGTGCTGCCCCTGCCCGTGTGACTACCATAGTAAACTACTGCAAGTGTTACAGCCACGATGCAGTCGCCGTTGCTGTTGCTCCGAGTCCTGCTGCTGTTGGGGGCGCACGTGCTGCAGCCCATGCCGGGCGTGCATGCCGCCAATGCTGCCGCCCATTCCCCACCTTCAAATCAAACTTGAAGTAAGATGCCGTGCTCGCACCCACTGTGTCGGGCGCCAGCCGCAAACCTTGCGCCGAGCCCCTGCAGCGCCGCCACTTCCGCAGTGTCCAACTGCAACTTCAAGTTGAACTTGTGAGCCACAGTACAACGTGAAGTTGTACTCAGACGGGAGCATTGCTCCAGAAAGCTGCCTCATCCCCGGCTTGCACCCACGGCACGCAAGCGCCACTCCCCCCCGCGCCATCCCCATCGCCCACTACATCACCGCCATTTCCACTCCCGCTCCGGCCGCCATCGCCTGCTGCGCTGCCGGTGCCGCCGCCGCCCGCGGCTGCCGCACAGCCAACGGAGAATGGGGGCGCAGCTGTGCCGCCCCCGTCCCAGGCCTGTGCCAGGTAGTACGGTGGCAGCACGCCTCCGCCGCCGCTTCCGCCGCCGCTTCCGCCGCCGCTGAACACATTGACGGCGCACGGGCCCGGCCGCATCGGGCCGAGGCCATGTAACGCATCTTGGAAAGGGGGGTGCGCAAGGCTGCCGCCGCCGCCACGGCCACCGTTCGTCCCGCCACCGCCGCCGCCGCCGCCGCCGCCGCCGCCGCCGCAGCAGCTGCTGCCGCGGTCAGGATTCCGAAGTGGGGCACGGCTACCGGCGGACCCCGCATGGTGGTGCTGGTGTGAGAAGGGGGTGATACCATGTCCCCTGCCGCTGCCGCCGCCACAGAAGGGGGGGGCGAACGAGCCAGACGGCGGGGCGGCAGCAGCAGTGCCACCGCAGCTGGCAGTGCCACTGCCGTTGATGGCTGGCAGTGGTGGTGGTGCGGTGTGCGAGTGGGGGGGACTGGTGGTCCGTGCGGCCAAGCGCCCGCAGGAGAAAAGGCGATAAATTTCTGAGGAGAGGCTTTTGGCGGTGAAGGGTTTTGTCGCAAGGCCGTCTGCACCGCAGTCGAGGCAGCTCTGCACGTATTGAGGAGGGGAGGGGGGACAGTGGCACCAGCGGTGATGACTGTGTGGTGAGCGTTTTTTGTGTTGCGTGGCGCCCTTGCAACACCACTGTTCGGCACTGCATGCACTAACATCCAATGCACACAGTACGATGCGGCACCAGTTAGTCTTGAGACATTTGGCCAGGTGTTTTGTACAAGGCAATGTGGTGCATGGCTCAGCTCTGGAATCCTGGCAGTGGAAGCCGCAGTGGGCAGACCATCCAGGCCACAGGCCAGGAGGCCTCCCTGCAGCAAGAGGCATTCCCAGCCACGCTTCAAATTTACATGAAGAACCAGGTAGAAGTACATGTACACTGAGCATTGCCAGTCTGTTTGCTAGCAACAGCGTGTCTGATCATCCTTCTTCTGGTCACTCGCGCACCGTGTGCTAAGGGCTTTCCGCGCCCCAAGCGGACTTTAATACCTTCAGTAAGTAAGAGTACACTTCAAGAAGCATTGACTTGCAAGTACACATACTAGTAGCACTACCTGCTATTGGTATGTGCACAGCAAGTACTGGCTTTCTGTGCGCATGCACACCTGCAACACCACGTCACGCACGGCGTGCGTTGAGATGATGATCAAGGCTTAGGACGGCTCACGGCGTGAGCCGTGGTTTACCACGGCTCAAGTGCGAGCACGGCTCGAGTGCGAGCTG
>JAULBY010041744.1:0-13313 GCA_032358315.1 Ophiocytium majus
GGGGGGGGGGCAGGTGCTGGGTGGTGCGTGCGGAGATGGGGAGGTGGCGCTTGTTGGACACGTTGCGGCGTGGCAGGAGAGTGGCAGGAGAGTGGAGGGTGTCGGTTGGCGGGGCCGGACTTGTAGCTGAGCCGAGGGTAGTGGATGTGAGCACGCGGGTGATGCAAAATGGGCATTGTAACCATGGTCGGCGCAGACTGCAGGTGTGCACCAAAAAATACAGAGAGTGTGTGTGACATTTATGCTGGCTAGGCAGGGTGTTGGCGGCCTCGCCGTGAAATCAACTCATGGCCTGGCACATGTGCGGCTTCAACAGCAGCAACAAAGACTCACTATGCCATGGCAGACACCCACTGCTGTGGTGTGCACTTCTGGGGCGCGCTGGCTCCGTCATCAGCAGCAGCAATGCCTGCTCGCCCATGCCAACACACACTGCAGCGGTGCGCCGCTGCAGCCGCAACTCTCGCCAGTGCTTACCGCCGCTGCCTGTGCTTCACATGCGTGTGTGACATTGTTTGCTGCACAGTACGCGCGCTTCTCCCCGGCGACGGTGCACCGCATGCTGTACACACACTGGCGAGCCACGGGGCAGGCGGAACCGCGGAACATGTGCGAGCGCTTCTGGACCGCGCTGTTCTTTGCGGACATTTCCGGGTTCACGCGGCTGTCGGCGCGCCTGAACGCTGAGCAGGTGAGCGGGGGGGGGGGGGGGGGGGGGGGGGGGGGGGGGGGGGGGGGGGGGGCTGAGCACACACTCAGTGCGCGCCTGCCCGTGCTACTATGGCAGGTCTGCGCATGCACCTCAGGTAGAGCCGCTATAGGCGCACACATTTCTGGCATCGCCACCTGTCGCTTGGCAAGAGATGTGTGGGTGAGGCGTGTTGGTGTGTTTGTGGCACACCTAGTGGAATCACACTCTGTGGGATGCGGCACGAGGCTGCGCGCGTGCTTCCTTGCCGTTTACAAGCTGCTGACAAGCGCACGCTGAACTGGTGTCACCCTCTACTGTTGGCGCGCCTCCCCCCCCCCTCCCTGCGCAGCTGAAAACGCACACCAACACGTACTTTACGCAGCTGATTGACGTGGTGGCGCGCTTCGGGGGCGACATCATCAAGTTCTGCGGAGACGCTGTCATGGTGAGCGCACAGCAACACATCACCTTTATAGTAATGACCCATATTATACTACTATGTATGTATGTTCATTATACATACTACTAGTACTTCTGAAGTACCACTTAACACCGTTGCACAATTGCGCACTCTTGGTTTGCGCCTCCTGTGACTGAGGGGCTGGCGCCCACGACGTCTGACATGCACGCACGCGCACGCTGCACCAGCCACATGCAGGGCGGTCACACGCCTGTGCTGCCGCATGAGCCATTAGCTACCAGCCGGCAGCCGCCCTGCCTTAAACGCTCCAGGCCGCCCTGCCTTAAACGCTCCAGGCCGCCGTCGCCGGTTGCCGCTGCAGCACATGTCGCGGGAGAGGAGGGGCATTGCACCGACTCACCCACACCTGCTGCTGTGGGGCCTGTTGTGTGCGTGCGCTGCTGGCGCTGTGCAGATCTTGTGGCCGTGCGATTTGGAGGCGCCGGTGGGCATACAGCAGGCGAACGCCATGCAGGCGGCGGAGTGCGCGCTGGTCATGCTGCGGGAGTGCGGGGAGTACGACAAGGGCAAGGGGGAAGAGGTATTCCTGTGGTTTCTTGCACTTTCGAGGTATTTGCCGGGTATATGGTACTTGGCCTACTAGCAGAGGTACAAGTGTGATAGCTCTAACTTTGTTGTGGGTGGCAATGGGGGTGAGCTGGTACCCATGCGTGCAAGCGTACGGTGTGGCAAGCAGGCAACTGGGGAGTGTCGGTGGCGCAGGGAAGCAGTTGGGGTCAATTTGGTGCCTTGCAGGGCGCAGGCTCCTCGGCACGGAGTTGTCAGCACATGGTACTGCGGGTGTTGTACATTGAGCATAGGGGTTACGAGATGAAAAATGGCATAGAGTGAGGGGCGGGGGAGACAAGTGCGTGCGCCTGCCACGCTTTTTGCACCAAGTGCGCACAAGCGCAGCCCCCGCCATCTGCCAGAAACTGCACACCGAAAGTGTTTGTATGACCCACGTGAAAGTGTTGGTATGACAATCACTATCAAGCAGCATCACGGCCCCACTTGCCTGATACACCCCGGGCGTGGCGCAAGCTGTGATGGGTGCTGGCTCGCGGCAGCTCACGTGCCCCCCACCGCCCCCAAAATGTGCGCCGCGCAGGCTGTGAGCCTCCGCCTGCACTGCGGCATTGGCTGTGGCACCATGTACAGCTACTGCGTGGGGACGGAGGACCGGTGGGAGTTTCTGGTGGCGGGGGATCCCATGCGGCAGATTGGGGAGGCGGAGCCGGAGGCCACACAGGGGCAGGTACGTGCATGTCATAATACTACAGTTGGTAGTACTTCTGAGGTACTTCGAGAAGAAAAATATTGCACCGTACCTAGTAGTATATTTATTGAGATACTCTGTGTGGGGCGCGGAATGCCCTGTGCACATGGTGTGCGCACGTGACTGGAAAAAAGCATGACCAGGCGTGCTGGACAGACGCCTCCTGTCGCTAGCCAACAAGGTGGTGATGCTGGGCCCTATGCATATGTATCTGATGTGAGCCTAGTATGTGTTGCCACAGTGGCGCTAGTGGATCACAGCCTCATGTCCCGGGGTACTGCTGAAGTACCAGGTACATGTGATGATGTCGTGTGAATGTATGGCACACTGGCGCACATGAAGACAGCACACAAGGCTGTGGTGGTAGTGGGGAGGCGGAGCCGGAGGCCTCGTAGGGGCAGGTGGGTACTCACTGTTGGTGTTTTGCTGTAGGGTTACCATGTGGCGGGGTGGCGCGCTAATGATTTTGCACAAATACAGCCCAAGAGGTAGTACTGTCAGAGAACCGAACGCGATGTAAGCGGTAACACTTCATAGAAGCATATAGCAAAGTGGCGTAGCTGAAGGCAACAGACGGGTGCTTTTCCTACTTTTCTGCTGTAGGGTGACCATGTGGCGCAGTGAACCCCACATGGTGTGAACCCAGTATATGAGCTGGTAGGGTAGTGGGGAGATGAGGCTCTACACATGCGGGGGTAGGTGGGCACATGTATATATAATGCTGTAAGTGTTTAAAGGTACAATTTAACAGGTGTATGTGTTCAGCGCACAGAATAGTCGCGCCTGTGTGGCCGCGGAGCCGGGCGCCTCACAGGGGGCAGGTGGTTACTGGTGATCATTGTGGTATGAGCATGCTGCACAGTGGCACACATGATTTCAGTACATGTGGCTGGAGTGTTCGTGCTCGCTGAGTGGGTGTGGAGGGCCGGCGACAGTGCGTGAGCAGTGGCGGCGCTTGCATGGCAGCTTGGGGAGGCGGCGCCGCAGTCGGTGCAGGCACAGCCGAGCAGCTAGTGTTTTGACAGTTTTCGCATGTGCGAAGGTAGACAGGCGGGGGGTGACTTTTGGCAAATCGCTACAATAGTAGGGTATTGTTGATCTAGGGGTGCTTATGACCATGTGGTCTGTGGAACTGCTGGTGCTAGGGCACTTGGCTTCGGCAGCCATCCTAGGGCAGACGGGACATTTTGGTGGGCCATTTCGGCGTCAACTCCACACAAAGAACCTTGTTTGTCAGTCCAGAGACATGGTGCCATGTGCGGCACGTGCTGGCACAAATGAAGCTCCACAAAAATGTGCATGCAAACAAGGAACAGTGCTACATGAACTCTGTTACAGAAACGCTCGCCTATTTGCTTGTCAGTGTGGCATGCGGTAGTGGTGCCCGGCGATGACAGGCAAGTGCTGCTGCATTTATGTCGTGCCAGTGGCGGTGGCAGCAGCAGCCGGCAACGGCTCAGCGGCGCACTTTAGTCATTCTTAGGTCCCTACATAGGCCTGATGGTCATACTGCAGGCGGAACCTGTCTGTATGTGCCATCCGCCCAGGAAAATGTGCACATGGCCTTGTGACGGAAGCCGCTGCATAGGCAAAGTAGTTCTCACCCCCAAAAAATGAAGCTGTACGCCAAGTAAACGTGTCATGAAGCTTGCTGTGCCGGCTTTGCCGCTGCAGCTGCTGCAGCTGCCAGTGCGCGGCAGAGCTCGGCCCAGGCAGGGGCGCGCCATTTGGCTGGCAGCGCACTAACACAGCCGCTGCAGAGCCCCAGCAACCCTGACGGGCAGTGACACCAAGGCGTCCTGTCCACACTTGCAGCAGCAGCAATGCAGTGACCACATGGCATTAGCGCATGGCCACAGCGCAGCACAGTAGCCACTGCAGCACTGCCATTTCTCACACGGTCACACGCACAACACCAAAAAGGGCAGCAGCCCCTCACGCCGCCGCACCCACTACCCACCGCCCAAAAACAGAGCGAGCAGCACCAGCGCACAAACCTAACAACAGTCGCCCCCCCGCGTGCACCTGCGCCGCTGCCGTGCGCCCGCCGCCAGGTGATTGTGAGCCCCGAGGTGTGGGAGCACATCGGGCGCACATTCCTGGGCACCAAGACGCCCAAGGGCAACTACCTGCTGCGGGACCACAAGGCGGAGGCCCACAACCCCTCAATGGCGGGCTCTTTCTACGGGCGGCACGCGCTGCCCGCAGCCAGCTCCATCCCCAGCGGCGCGCGCACGCCCACCGCGCGCCAGAACTCCACCACCTGGGGGGGGATGACCCCCAAGGGGGGTGGGGGGGGGGGCGGGGGGGGGGGAAGCGCGTCCTCCACCCCCGCCCACACGCTGTCGCCGATCCCGCAGCACCAGGCGCCCACGGCTAGCTCAATGGCCAAGCGGAACAGCAACGAGCGCATGCCGCCGACCGGCAGCCTTAGGCCTGGGAGCAGCGGGGGGGACCCTGGGTCCAGCGGCGGCGGGGGCGGTGGCGGGGGGGCGGCGCGGCGGCCGACGGACCAGACGGCGGACTCGCACAGCTGTGTGCTTACGACGAGCGACAGCGGCAACACGGGGCAGCGGCTGAAGCGCGGGCGCAGCATCGGCGGGGACAACGCGGGGGAGGACATGGCGGCGGCGCGGTCGGACGCGGGCGGGGAGCGCGGGCAGCTGCGGGCGCTGCTGTCGGGGGCGTTCGGGGGGGAGGGGGAGCTGGTGCGCACGTCCATAGGGTGGGTCGCGGGCCTCTGTTGCATCGTGCACATACTGCTTCTTGAGTGCTGCACGGCTCAAGGGAGTGCATGGGTTATGGTGTGCTTGCTGTGCGTGCACGATGGGCTCAGGCGGTAGTGTCATTGCTATCAGATGCGGGTGAGGTGCTGGCGACATGTGCGGCGGCCTGGAAGGCGCGCTTCGCCAGCTGTGTGTGCTAGGGCATTCGCAAAGTTGAGGGCTGCCAATGACACCCATGGGACGACTGGCAGAGATGTAACTTGCATAGAGGTAGTGCTAGTGGTACAGCCTGTGACTTATCGTGCCGCTGCGTGCGCGGGCGCATGCTGGGACGCCTGCCACGTTTACGGACTGGACGGGTTTGCAGAGGGTGGGTGTCATGCGTGCTTGCTAGGCGTGCCAGGGGAGTCAATGTGTCAAGTGCCAGAGCAGCGTTTGCAGGCGGCAGGCACGCATTTTGGCCTGTTGTGAGCTGCTGAGCATCTTGCCAAAGGGGGTGGATTGAATAAGTGGGTAGTTACAAAATTGAGTGCTTACATCACAATGCACAGTACTGACCGTCGCGAGCTGTTGGCGAGCAATATGGGACAGCATGGTCGGTCATGCCTGTGCCAGTCGTGCACGCCAATGCACAGGGTGACCCGTGCCCCAAGTGGAGTACAATAAAAGTTGTGTCAGGGGCGAAAACACAGCAGCATGCAGCACACCGCTACACCTGAATGGGAAATGTCTTTGAGAGGATGCTGGTGATGTTGGTAGGCGGTCCTCAGATGCGTCATGCAAGGCAGTGATCAAGCTCGTCACTGTGCCATGCCATAACGTCCACATCCACCGTGTGCTGCATGGCAGCGGCTCTGGCACGGTCTACCCCAAATGTACCGACAACGGTGGGCACCCATGTGCCCTACCTCGCATAGTACTGCTGTGCTAGGCATTTGCTGGTGGTGCTTGCCATGAGCGGCTTGCGCCAGTGCAGCGCTGAGAGGCGCCACCATCACCGCTGCGGCAAATCGCCACAAAAGTTGCATGATAGTTTTGCAGCGGCAGTATGAGTATTTCGGTAAGTGGCACCGGCCCTGCCACGGGGGCATACAAAAAGCGCGGCGCACCCACTGCCAACATTAACAACACACGGACACCACTCACTAGTACAGCACGCCACACACTTCTTGCAGCCACGCACGGGCGCCAACAAACGCCTCATCACTGCTGCGCCCCTTGCCAGCCACACGCACCCTAACCCCCCACACGCTGCCGCCGCCACCAACCCCCCTTTTTCCGCAGCACCACCGCCATGTCCTCCCACCCCTCGGACGCCAGTCCCTCCGGCAGCACTCGCCCAGGAACGCGCGACGGAACGACTCGCTTCTCCATGAACCCCGGAGGTACCTCGTCGCGCCCCATCACGCCCGTCAACGGCGGCGGCGGCGGCGGCGGCAGCCCGTTTCGGGCGGGCGGCGGCAGCGGCGGCGGCATGCACCGGGAGTCGGTGGCGCTTGGCGGCAGTGGGTCGCGGTCACCGGGCGTCACGAGCAGTTTGCGGCACTCTCGGCAGGTAGCGACTGGGCAGTCGCTGCTGCAACGCATAGGGAGCACGCACGACGGGGGGCAGCGGAAGACGCTGGCGGGTCCATCGGGGGGGCTGACGCGGCAGGCCTATGATGACGATGGGAGCGTGGACAGTGGGGATGGGTACGAGCACGCGGTGCCCATAACGGTGTCGCTCATGCCGGAGATGAAGCCCCTGGTCATCAGCCGTCGGCCGAGCGGGGAGAGCGACACGGAGCAGGTGTGTGTGCGTGTGTGTGTGTGTGTTTGTGTGTTGTCGTGTGTGCGTGTACATGCATGCATGCCCACGCAGTACTATGACTACCTAATCTGAGCACATCGAGCTTACCACACACACTCCATTCCCGCACCGCGCACTCCCAACACCATGCCTGCGTTCCCCGCGTCCCAGCCCTTACCTACCCTCCCACATCCTTGTTTACCTTGTGCATTTCCGCAGGCTGCCGCCTACCTGGGCGAGTGGATCAACGCGCAGTACGGGGGGGTGGCAGGGCTCATGATGGGCCCGCTCAGCCGTGCGCTGCGGGCATACACACAGGAGAGCGCGCGCCACGCCATTGAGTCGAAGACGGTGCAGTACCTGGCGGAGCTGCGGCGCGTGACCACAATCTTCATCAACATCAAGGGGCTCGAGTCCCAGCTGCTGCAGGGCGGGCTCTTCTACGTGCAGCAGGTGCGCGTTTTGCGCGACAAAAAACACAGGCAGATTGTCGCACACAGGGGGTAGTGTTCCTGGCGACTCAGTGATGAGTGAGCCATTTGCAAACATGCGTTTTTGTGCAACCATAGCATGTCTGGCGAGGTGCGTGGCTTGCGCGACAAACGACACGAGCAGTTTTATTACTCACAAGGGGCTCGAGTCACAGCTGCTGCAGGGCGGGCTCTTCTACGTTCAGCAGGTGCGCGCGGTTTGTGCTCAGCAACACGTGCAGTTTGTTACTCACAAGGGGTAGTGTGTCTGATGAGTGAATCATTTGCAAACATGCGTAATTGCACAACCCTATCATATCTGGCGAGTGTTGTGGTTTGCGCAACAAAGAACACGGGCAGTTTATGATTCACAAGGGATTAGTATTTCTGATACGTAACCCATCCACAAACATGTGCTTTTGTGCGACCCTAGCTTGTCTGGCGACGTGTGTGGTTTGTCCAAAAAACAACGCAAAACGCAAGCAGTTTGTCACTCACAAGGGGTTAGTGGAAGTGTTTCTGCTGATTAAACAGTTTGCAAACGTGCGTGCTTGTGCATCCTTAGCATGTCTGGTCTGCCCAGCCGTCCCTGTGCCACACCATGCGCACGCTTCTCACTCTCTTGTGTGCCACTCGTTGCCATGGACAGGTAATGGAGCTGGGCGTGAGCTGCATGAGCGTGTTTGGCGGCGTGGTGCGCCAGTTTGTGGTGGACGACAAGGGCTGCGTCATGATTGCCGCCTTTGGACTGCCACAGTACTCGTATGAGGTGCGTGGCAACTGGGGCACGCGCTTGCACTTGAGTACAGTGAAGTAGATTCAGGGTGCCTACCTGGTGTCGCTGCGGCTGTGGCCCGGCCTGGGTGGTATACAGTGATGTTTATTCATTGAAATCCACTTGGGACGCTGAAAGCCCTGTGCACATGATGTGAGCGACTGGAACAGGCATAGCCCAGCATGCATGGTGTCCCCTGTTGCTGGAAGGGAAGAACATGATGTATGTACTGAGGTATGCAACTACTAGTACGTAATAGTGCAAGTATGTGCACGAGGTAGCTACTGAAGTGGGCAGCACTCGGCAAGAGGAAAGGTGAAAAAACGGCGTGTCAAGCACCCAGCAACATCATGCGATGACACACCCAGGCACTCCTAACAAGTTGCTGGCCAGTATTTTGGTGGCCAACACAGCGGGTAGTCTCCAGGTACTGACCAATGCAGGTGTTGGTGTAGCGGCCGTGCAAGTGGTTTTTGTGGGCCTCAAACAAGCACCATCAGTCATACTGCAGAGTAGCATGGGAAGTGTGCAAACAAAAGGGCAAGTCAGTAGGGGCGAGTACAGGCAGCATGTGCCACGCAGGTCAACATGGCTCTGCATGACCTTGCAGCCAGCTGGGCACAGCAACGCGGCACGCAGCGCGCACTTCAGAGGTGCGGAGGGCGCGCTCACAAAGTGTGAGAGTCACACGCCACCGCGGCCAAACTGCATAAGATGTCAGATCAGAAAAGACCCAGTCATCGTGTATGCCTATTCAACAAAACATATACTACTTGTAGTACTTCGAAGGACCATGTACCATCGTGTCTAGACTTCTAGTTGGCTGCTCCCAATATAAACCCAAGCACAACTCAAACAAAACAAGCACGACACATTCCTGACAGTACACGCACGCCGTCTGCCGCCCTCCTCCCTGCCGCCACCGCCGCTGTGACGATGCCTCAGGACAACGAGGTCCGCGCCATCAGCGCGGCGCACGAGATGCTGGGGGCGCTGCAGGCGTTGCACCTGTCGGGCAGCATCGGCATCACCACGGGCAGCGTCTACTGCGGCTTTGTGGGGGCGGAGAAGCGCTGCGAGTACGCCATGATGGGGGCCTGCGTAAACCTCAGGTGGGCATAATAATAATAACACGAATCATGCAATTGCCGTAAACCTCAGGTGGTCACACGCGCAGACACACACCCTGCACAATGTCATGCACACGCACACACGCTGTGTTATGTTGTCGCCGTGAACCTCAGGTAGGGGCGCACACACGCGCGTGCGCTGCATAACGTGACTGCCGGCACCATTTGCACACCGTGGGCTTGTACATATCCTGCTCACGTGTTCAGCAGGAGGTCATGCGCGTCTCGACACCGCGCCTGGGTGCGCAGGCGCGCGCGAATGACGGAGTATTTATTTTCTGGGGTGGGGGGTGATAAGCATGCCAATGACAAGGCATGCCACCGGCTCCGTAGTCACTTGCTAGTCTGGCAGCACTGGCGGCGCAGCCTCCCGCTGCTCTGCCGCTACGGCAGCCACCATTTGTGTGTCTCAGCGCGTGCGTGGCACACACCCACTACTTGTGCGGCTGGCTCTGAGCAGGGGTTGTGGATCATACCTGCAGTAGAACTGCAAAAATCATCATTTACCGGTACTTCTGCCTGACGCATGCGATGTGGTACACTTCTACTTGAAGTTCCACATATACTTCTTGAAGTATATATATATCATGTGCATCATGTGCATCAAAAACATATGGACCGTGCCGTCGTGCCTTTCCACGCTTCTTGCGAATCGCAGTCCATGTATACTTCACGTATATAGTGGTGCGTGGCTGCCACCAGCGGGCATCGCACCTAATGGTGACCTCATGGAACTGCTGCCGTTGACTCAACATCTACGCACACTCTGCTTTTCCTGTGACCCTTGTTGCCCCCCATACGGCTACTGCAGCGCTCGGCTCATGGCGGCAGCAGCGCCCCACACCATCAATGTGAGCCCTCCCCCCCCCCCATGCCAAACCCACCACATACCAGCAGCGCGCGCACCACATTGCTGCACTGTGACAGGCAGGCACAGCACCGCTCACGCACACAGCCTCAGTCCACATGCTCACGCATGCCTGCCAACCATGTATCCATGTGCGAGGCTCCCTGCCACATGCTCCCCACATCACACTGCTGGCATGCGCCTGCCATTATGCGCCTGTCATTGCGTGCACATGCGCGCCGCTAGCCCCACCCAACGCCACCGCTGCTGCCGTCCCCCCAAGCGCTTACGTCCACAATACTAGTGGACAATCATCAGCCACCGGCAGAGCATGTTTTGGGAACCCGGTGGTGGCGCGCACAGCAGCAGCGCTCGCCGCAGGCACTGCAGGCAAGTTGACGCGCAGCGCGGCACAGCGAGCTTGTTCTCACTTGCCCCTCCCTCTCCCCCCTCCCCCCTCCTTCCTCCCCCCCTCCCCCCCCCCGGCACACACAGGTGGACGGCGAGGTGTACACGCGCGCGCAGAAGGTGTTCATGTTCGACGCGCTCACGCCCATCAACGCCAAGGGCTACTCCCAGCCAGTACCCGTGTTCCGGCCCATAGGGCAGGTCGCGCCCGACGGATCATCGCACCTCATGGGGGGGGCGGACGCGTCGGGGGGGGGGTGGGAGCTGCTGGTGGGGGCCACCAACGAGCTGAACGTGCTGGTGGCCATGGCGAAGCGCGTCGCGGAGGGGACGCCCACGGGGCCTATTCTGCTCATCGGGCAGGTACGCGGTTTGACACATCCTTGTATATATACTTCACAAGTACCAGTATTAATACTTCAGAGGTATGTAGCTGCTGATACTGGGTCAATGCGGTCCTGGCCGCTAAGTGGCCATGGCCAAGCGCGTCGCGGAGGGGACGCCCACGGGGCCTACCCTGCTCATCGGGCAGGTGCGGGGCTTGATATATACTTTTTTATTTGTACTTCAGAAGTGTGTAGCTGCTGATAATGGGTCAATGTGGTTCCGGACCGGGCACATCATGCTCATTGGGCGGGTGGGAGTTTGGCACATATATATACTTAGGAATATACATGTAATTCGAAGCATATACTGTATACTACTGTAGTATATGCTTCGAAGTACCATATGCATATGTACACTCCTAAGTACATGTGCTTCGAAGTATATGTATACTCCTAAGTATATTTATACCCGTGTACATGTACTACAGCATATGGAAGTATATATACTACCACAGCATAGGTACATAGGTATAGCATATGGAAGTATATGTACTACAGTATATGGAAGTATATGTACTACAGTATATGGAGGTATGTAGTTGTTGGACCCAGGGCCATGTGGTCCGAACTGAGGTGTGTTGGCACCCAATACTGTGCTGGCGAACTACAAGGCCCTAAACGCATGCTACTAGTAGTAACTTGAAAGTACTACGTAACATGTGCCAAAGGAGGTAGGTGGTGGTACCGGGGCTCCCGCGGGTTCTGGTTGTGTGTGCACGACACGGGGCTCCGCCGAACTGGTTGCGCAGCTGCGAGTTAAATGTCGCTAGTGGTAGAGCGCACTCGTAATTTGGTGCACTTTGTGATGTAGAGCATACCCAGCCGGGCCCGCAACACCGGCAACCCGCCAAAGTTTGGCGAAGGGCCCACGAAACTGAAAAAAAACCCACAGCAACAGTAGCTCACACGCAGCCTCCCAGCGGCCGCCGCCGTGCAGGTGCGGTATGCAGTTAGAGTGCGGGGTCCAGATGCCTGTCACAGACCGCGTGGCTCCGTGTGAACAATGGGTACAATGCCCTGTTGTATCCAGTGCGGGTCCTGCTTTAGTGAGCAGTGCAAGGGGGGGTAATGCTACCCCGCACTGCATCACAAGTGCAGTGTGCTGGAGCCATGTGGTGTTTTGGGTGTGTGCGCGCATGGCAGAGGGCGCACGGAGCTCGTCGCGCGGGTGTGAATGCGCGTAGGCACACACTGGTGGAGTCAGCGCTGTGAGTGAAACAGGCGGGGTGCAAGGTGCCACTGCACAATCAACCACATTTTACTGTAGTGTAGGGTGTCAGTGTGGCACACACAGCAGACTCAAAAGATCTTAAAACCAGAAAGTGGTGCACTACAGCTCACATGCCTACTTGTGCACAATCCTTTTGTTGTTGCATACATATATGGCTCCGGCATAGGCGGCAGGCTGGGCGCTCTGGTGTCATCCGGTACTGGTAGTGTGCCATGTTTGCTGCTGCGGTGCAAGGTGTACTTGTTGGATATAGTGCTTCAGCCAGACACGCCAGTGTGCGCAGGCGCTTCCAACTCCCCAAGCGAAGCCTTACAAGGGTACAATGCCACTCTCATGGGCACACCCCCACTCCCCCCGCCCTCCTTGATGCAACGCGCGCGCACACACAGGCGGGCTCCGGGAAGACCCACCTCCTGCAGAGCACGCAGGTCAAGCAGCTGTGCGGGCGCCACAAGATCGACAGCATCATGGCCGTCTGCCGCAACGTGCACGCCGCGACCCCCTACTACATCTGGCGCACCGTCCTCTGGCGCGTCTTCACCATGCGAGACAACCCCGCCGCCTCCGGGAACTCCAGCGCCGCCCCCGCCTCCTCCAACATGTCCCCCATGGGAGGCGACTTCACCTTCAACCGCAGCGCCTCCTCCTGCAAAACGCCGCGCCCAGGGGGGCCCGGCCCCGGCTTTCCCCCCCCAGGGACGGCCCTTCCCGCGCTCCAAGCCCCCCCGCTGACGCACACCGCGGGGTCTCCCCCCGGGGACAAGGAGCCTGCGAGGAAGTCCCTTGACCTAAAGTCGCCGCCGGCGCCGCGTCGGTCGAGCCGCGAGGAGGCTTTGAGCGGCGGCGGCAGCGGCGGTGGCGGCGGCGGCTCGAAGCGCAAGGGCAGCGCGGCGAGCACGGCCCCGGAAAGCGACCGCAAGGGCGTCACCATCAAGGTCCGCGCCGCCGGGGACAAGGCGCTGCCGCCCTGCAAGCCGCCGGCGCGGCGCTCCCTTGACAGCGCATCGGGCCGGCTGGCGCCGCCGCCAATCGACGTCCATGCGGAGCCCCTTCCACTGGTCGTGACGACACGAGATTCTGCGGGGGGGGGGGGGGGGGGGGGGGGGGGGGGGGGGGGGGGG
>JAULBY010041755.1:0-13311 GCA_032358315.1 Ophiocytium majus
GGGGGGGGCGGGGGGGGGGGGGGGGGGGGGGGGGGGGGGGGGGGGGGGGGGGGGGGGGGGGGGGGGGGGGGGGGGGGCTTTTTATGTCAGGGGCGGCAAGTGGAAGTGCTCGTGCACTTGTGAAGCATGCGAGAGGCTGACTGTGTGTGTGGGAGGGTTTTACAGTGTAACAGCAAAGCAGGCTGACACAACAGCACGGCAGCGAGGAGCGGTGTGCGGTGCGGTGGCGTGATGTGCCTGCGCGAGCGAACAAATATGAGCCCTCCCCCCCCCTGAACGGGATGTCAAAGCTGTTGTGCTAGCACACTGTTTATCGCGCGGCATGCGTACCGGTACTGCTGGTGCTGGTTCTGCTACTGTTCCAAGGTGGCAGCAGCAGCTGCAACCAACCGCACAGGCCATGCACGTGTGAACTTTGGAGTTCTCGACTTTGGCAACATCCCCTGATCCGCTGCTGTGACATGTGTGTGCGGGGCTCACAGACAGGGACCTGGCGGGGTGCCGCTCACCACCACTCTGTGCGGGCAGCCACCTGACCACAGTCTCACAGGCAGCATGGGACACTAAGCCAAGTCCTGACAACCAGGCAACACACAATTTCAAGAAGGCTGTAGCTTGTTGGTGCTCTCACCTTGGGTGTGTGTGCGTCGTGCAGCGGATGGAGCGCAGGACACCGCAGCGTATCAGCACCCTGCCTGGTCTCTCTCGCTGCCTGCCCTCGCGCCTCCCTGCTGCCAGCGTGTATGTGTGTTTGGTGTGGGGCACAAGCAGGATTCAAATTTGAAAACCCGCGAATTGTTGCAGCTGCTGCTGAGCACGCAACCTTTGACTCCTTGCCGATCCGAAACGGCCCGATCGCGAGAAGTGGATGCCGTGTAGTTGTAGTATAGTGGAGCATCAGCACCCGCAGCAGTACCAGTGCTGCTCAGTTGGGCGGCGGCACCCGGTGCCGCAGCAGAGGCGCTGGCGACTAGCACCACCACCACCCGCGGTCTCAGGTGGTTGCGGGAGACTCCACCACAACAGGCAATTAGAAAGGTGTCGTAGGTAGCAGCAGCGACAAACCTTGGCCTGGGCTCGGCTTCAGGCACCAGCAGCATCGTCTGCAGCTGAGCGCGCCACCCACCCACGCGTTAGAACAGCAGCAGCACACATACCAAACACAGGCACATAACTTTGGCCTCCCCTAGGGGGCTTATGCCAGCATGGGATGCGCAAGCAGCACCTCCCTCAAAGTGGCGGAGCCAGCCCCCGCAGGGGCGGCAGCGGCGGCAACACCCGGTGCCACTCCCACTACGAAGCCACCAGATGGCGACGCCAACAGCTGCAGCAAGTCTCCCTCGCAGCCCGCGAAAGACGACGAGCCCGGCCCGTCCCGGCGAACTAGCGCCACGGGTGGGGGCAAGCCTCTAGGCACACTCATACCAGGCGGCAGGCGAACCTCTCTGCAGACGCGCCAAGAGCCCGCCCTGCCCCTCTCCCCCACCTCCCCCCTGCGGCGAGAGCACGGCAGCCTCAACGCGGGGCGCCGAGGCCAGCTCCCCCCGGGGTGGGGCCCCCTGCACATAGCCGCCGACGCAGGCGACATCGACGCCATTAAAGCCCTCAAGGCGGCGTCCAAGGGCGGCATACTCTTTGTTGACGAGCGAACGGTGGACTCCTCCCGGTCAACGCCGCTGTGGCTGGCGGCCCAGGCGGGGCGCGTGGGCGTCATCGAGGTGCTGTTCGAGGAGGGGTGCTCGCTGGAGCTGGCGAACGCGCTCAAGCAGACGCCGCTATACGCTGCGTGCGCGGGCGGGAGGCGGGACATTGCGCGGCTGCTGATTGCGCGGGGGGCGGCGGTGGACAAGGCGGCAGCGGACGGCACCACGCCTCTATTTGCGGCCGTTGCCAATGGGCATGTGGAGACGGCGGCTATCGCTCTGGAGGCTGCGCCGCGCTTGGACGTCAAGTGAGTGCACGCGTGCAGTCAAGCAGTGTTTTCCAGATGTGCAGTGTGCGGCTGTTGGCAGCTTTCGGTACTCTGTCGTGGCGGCATCCATGAGTGCTCAACATGCGGTTTGCTTGGAAATCGAATTGGGTTATTGTGTCGGTTGTATGTCGCTGCCCTGGCGTGGTGCATTGTTTCAGCGGCATCGTCAGAAGGCACTGCTCAGGTGTACACGCACCTGCGCAAGTAATGTTGGCTGCATAGCATATTCCCCGTACACATACCACCAGCAAGTACACCACAGTACTAGTCTTTGGTGAAAGTCACACGCACACACACACACACACACACACACCACAACACCTACACTCACACACACACCACCCCTACTACCCCCCCACACACACCCCTGTCAAAAACCACATGAATTCCTGTACAACCACACAGGGCCAAGGACGGGTCCACGCTCCTGGGCGCGGCGGTCCGTTGCGGCCGCGAGGACATGCTGGACGAGGTTCTCGTCTTCAAATCGAAGCTGGACTTCGAGGCGCGCGACTCCCAGGGCCGCACCCCCCTCTACATTGCGGCCTCCATCGGCGCCACCGTCGCCATCCGAAAACTCCTCAACAAGGGTGCTCAGCACTCTGCGCCCGCCACCGACGGCACCACGCCCCTGTGGGCGGCAGCCTATGGCGGGCACGCGGGCGCCGTGGCCGCGCTCATGGCCAAGGGGGCGGCGCCGCGCGTGCCGCCGGCGTGCAAGCGCGGGCAGCCGGGAGAGGCCTTTGACAGGAGCGTTTCGGAGGAGGGGAGGCAGGCCGTGGCGGCGCAATTAGCGCGCATCCGCGGTGCGAGCAGGGCGGACTGGCCGGGGGCGCGCGAGGCGGTGGCCGCTGAGCTCGCCGACATTGAGCTGGAGGACGGGTGAGGGGAGTTGAAGTTTGAGTTGAAGTTTGAGAGCGAACTCTCTCTTTCTCTCCTGCGTGTATGGTAGTGGAGGTGTGTGGCATTTGGGGGGTGTTGAAGTTGTTTGGGGGGTCACTCACCCAGGCGGGTGGGGGGGGGAGGGGGGCGGGGGCTCCTGGGCGGCGAAGGCCAGCAGGGGCCCGTCTACTTGGTATTTTTGGTTGCTGTACGCTGTGGCTGCCGCTCTATTCTATCCCGCCTCCCTGCTACCTCTGCACCAAATTTGTTGACGCTCCCCAGCACCATAGCGGGCGGCGCGATGGCACCCATAGAGGCTGCGGGTGCCCCTTGCCCGCAGTGCCGCCGCTGTCAGAGGCGAGCCCCCCTGTGTGTGGCGCGCCGCTAACACCCTGCAGGCACATGTGCATACAATGACGTGAGGACGGCGGGTGCGTGTGTGAGTGCCTGGTGGAGTGCTGTAAGTGTGTCTTTTGTGAATGAAAGCGGTGTGCCAGTGTGTGTGTTTGCCAGGCGCGTTCATGTGGCGCATGGCACCGTGTGCCGGCATGCCCGCCATTCGGTCTTGTGATGCATGCGTACTGTCCGCTTGTTGAGGCACACCTGTTCTGATGTGACACCAGCACGGCAGCAACGTTTACAGAGACTGTGTAGAGGCATACACAGTGTGGGGTGTGGGGTGTGGGGTGTCGTGATGGCATGCACCTTGGTTGTGTGCAGATGCTTCGGCTGACAGCAAAGCAGGTGGGGAACTTGCATGCACAGGCAGCTAGCTATCGCCGAGCCTTCGACCATGTTTGACCATGTGTTTCACTGAATGGGAGCTGCTGTGTAGCGCTCATTCTCTGTTTGTGCAGCTTAGGGTTATGCATGCAAGCAATCCAAACAAAAACTGGCACATGCCATAACCCGATTCTGTCATGTGGAGCTTTCCAGTGCAAATGGTTAAGCTGCAAGGTTGCTTCCTCCTATTGGGCGCTTACAGTATACATATACTTGTCCACCAGGCAAACCACAGGGTGCACAGCGCACTACTGGTTTGGGGATGTCCACGTGAAACAAATACACTGTAGTACACTGCATTGCTCTGCGATATGCTTTAAGATGTAGCCGGGGATGCATACCGGGGCTGCGACACGCAGCCTCGCCCTCACAGGTGGTTGGTTCCATTGATACTGCTGAACGCTGTTAAAAGTAACATGAGATGGGGGCATTCATGTAGGCGCACAAGCTTCTTTGTTCGTAGACGTACTTTGTCGTGCATTTGATCCGTGTCATGGCCGCCAGTGAGCGTGCTGGCATGCATATATGTCATGGGCTCTTGCACGCGCCCCCCCAAGTGCACATAAATAAAGTACAGTGTAGTAGCTTTCCCACCACCTACATAATTCAACTTCGTGGGATTCATTAATAATTGGACAGGAACATCGAGAAGTGGAGCCAGCACTTCAGCTGGCAGCAGCTGCCGCTAGCCCTGGGGGAGGACACGCCGGCTATCGAGCTCACCCCACAACCAGCGGCTGTGTCAAACGCATCGCCAGTACTGCGAATCCAAGGCAACACCTCGGCGGTCGGCCATCGATCTGAGCCTTGCCCAGTGCCTTACTCGGGCGTTGTGGTGCAGCCAGCAGGCTGTGAGGCATGGTTGACACAGCTGCTGCAGCGTGGCCCCAGGAGCCCCTAGGCGATGCTGACGTGCCTCCACGCAGCAGCACCAGGCGCCGCATGGAAAGCCAAGTGGTGGTGCGCAACCACCAGGGCTCATCAGACCACCCCAGCAGCGGCAGCCGGCACGGGCGCGACACCAGAGACGGCGAGCCACAGCACCCACAGCAGCCGACACTGAAGCGACGACGCATCATGAGCGCCGTGGCGGTTGCGGGCGCCAGCGACCCCACCCCCCGCCCCTTTGCCCCGCCTCGCTCCCCCCCCCGCCCCCCTGCCCATTCCTTTCGCCGGGGCAGCAGGGAGGGCAACAGAGAGATGGGTGTTTGGGACGACAAGCCGCCGGCGGCGGCGGCAGCAGGCGCACCGGCTGGCGAACAGGAGCCGCCGGCACCGCCACCACCGCCGCTGCCGCCTCGCAGGCGTGAGCTGACCCTGCCCGGAGCGGATGCCCTGAAGCAGAGGGATAAGAGGATGTTTGGTGCTCTGATGGGGCACTTGGGTGCTGCGCGACAGCGGCTCGACAAAGACAAGGCGGCTATAGCGGCGCAGGCGCGGGTGACGGCGACCGTCGCCAACAAGCAGCAGGAGCACTCTGCGCATGTGAGAATCGCGGCAGCGACGGCGGTGTAGTGCTGGCTGAGTGCCTGGTGCTGACGCCTGCTGATGTAGCTCGATAGTTTTTATCACAACAGCATGTTGTTGTTGTCAAGCACCAGGAGCACTCCGCGCATGTGAGACATGCGGCAGCGGCGGCGACGCAGTGCTGGCTGATTGCCTGGTGCTGACGCCTGCTGATATACCTCGATAGTTGTTGTCAACAGCATGTAAATTGTTGTCAAGCAGCAGGAGCACTCTCCGCATGTGAGAGTTGCAGCAGTGGCAGTGGCGCAGTGCTGACTGAGTGCCTGATGCTGCCGCCTGCTGATGTAGCTCGACAGCTTTTTTATCACAACAGCACATTGTTTTTGTCAAGCAGCAGGAGCACGCTGCGCATGTGAGACATGTGGCCGCCGCAGCAATGCAATGCTGACTGAGTGCCTAGTGTTGACTCGGCGGAGCCTGCCTGTTGAATAGCTCGATACTTTTCATGAAACAGCAATTATTTTTACATCCGAAGCAGCAGAGCACCCTGCGCATGTGAAGCGCGTGGCAGCCGTGGCAACGCAAGTGATGACTGAGTGCTGGTGTTGAGGCGGCGGCGCCGGCCTGCTGCTAGCACAACTGTTTTGTGGGTGCACCCTGGAATGGTGTAGGCGGCCGCAGCAGCTTGCAGCACCACAGGTGGCAGCAGGGGGGGGGCAAATGACGGTATTGACAGCAGCTGGCGTGGCACCATCGAGGCAGCCAACTGGTTGCCATACTGCAGCCAACACAGCATGCTCACATAATGTAGCCTCGCATGTGCATTTGTCACGCCGCTGCTGCTGCTGCTGTCTCGTGTGACCTGCGCCATGTGGTGCGCTGCGCTTTGCTGCTGCGCTGTATTGCCACGCTGTACTGCTGAGCAGCTGAGGGCGATGTCCAAGGAGCTGGCGATGCAGCGAAGGAACCTGGAGCTGGCAAAGCGCGCTGAGGCCGAGGGGCGGCTGCAGGTACGTGGGGTGGCCGCCATGAAGCAGGCTTGAACGCTTATGCTATGAATCCACATGAAAGTACTTTAGTGCGGAGGGCTGCGCTGTGCAGTGAGGACAGTACCTGTGGATGTAGCCGCCGCAGGCTGTGCCCTGCTGCCGGTATCTGTGGTGGACCACTGAAGACGACCTAGGTACAGAGAGGTGGCTGTTTGAGCGAGCTAGTGTAACAGGTTGGAGTTGCTTTTAACCCACACGTGCAGGCAATCAAAGTTTGCTAACTCACAGCTGTGTACGCGCCATATAGTCCCGATAGTATCGTGTTTTGTCATACTACAGGCTTCAGAAGCAGATACCAAGTTCTTGTCCATGGTACGCTCACATTACACAGAGGGTGCAGGGCTCCTGCATTCTAACAAGGTGCAGGCCGGCTATGCAGTGGCAAAACCTGTCACCAGCGGCAAGGGTTAGGTTGAGTTTCAAAACGTGTTGTGTCAAGGCTGGGAGGGCAGCAAGCCGACCGTGCACAAGCGCTTTGCAAGTGCACCTGTGGTGAGTGATGAGCTGCTCTCTCCCTATGTGGCCCTCAAGTGCGTGTAGCGCCCCACCTACTCCACGTGTGCGCGCGCTTGTCTCTCCCAGAAAAGGCGAACCACTTCCTTAGTTATAAATACATGCAAGTATACTGTTTGTTACTACACTGTTCTTCCGAAGTATGATTTAGAGCAGGCAGGTTTGCTCCGAAGGGGAGGCGGCTGCTGTATCATACACACCAGCTTAAAAAAAGAAATCATTGTTTCGGTGTCCCTGTCACTGAGGTGGGCTTGTGGGTTGACGTGCACAACTCCAAGGCTGATGCAAGGTACCTTGTTAACTGCTGGCAGGCCGGATCTTGACAAGAGGAAGGGAAGTTGATACTAGCACATGATCCACAGTGGCTGGGGGGGCGCCCAGCGCGAACATGCACATCTCCGCCAGGGGAACTAGGCAGCAACCCTGCATGTGCAAGCTCAATGGCCAGCCAGTCTGCAGCGTGGAGGGCAAGTGCCAGCGGCAGGCGCTGCAAGCTCACTTTGGCTGGTACCTCGTTGTGCGGTGTTGAGGGTTATGGGCCAATAGGGTGTTGCGTGCCAGCATGGCTGTTGCCCCAAGCCTGGTACTGTGGGTAAAGCTGCTGCACCGGGCACTTTCCTGTGTCAGCGCTGTGGCAGTACATGTGTGAGGTACGCCACTGGTGCCTGTATGAAGTTAACAGTAGGTGTGGCCATGGACCGCTGCAGTCAGTCATGGCATCTGCTAACAGGCAAGTGGCTGGTTTGTTTGCTCGGTCTGCGCGGATGTGTGGCGTGTTGCACCATATTTTGTGTACGCTGGTTTGCTGCGAGGGCATGCGTGGCACCAACATCATCAATGTTGGCTGTGAGCAAGGACACGCTGCCTTGGTATCAAGGCACCACATATACATCCATTATACTTCGTAGTACATGCAGTATGCTACAGTACACACAGTGCACTCACAATGTAATACTTGTATTTGGTGTGGTATGCGGTCTGGTGCAGTGTCCCGAGGCCTGTCACTCACCGTACATGATTGCTGTACAAGTGGTTTGTACACAAATCCCTATCTGTTTCAGTGCGAGTCTCACTTCAATGAGGGGCCTGAACCGGTTGACACTGCCCTGCACCAAGTTGCGACTGCGCTGCACCACGCATAGTGAGCGATTCACACTACTCTGCACCAAATTGCGCGACTGCATGGCACCTGCATGACTGACGCAACAGTGCGGTTACATGCAGTGCTGGCTCACACAGTGCCTCTGCCAAAGCCCAGCAGTGCGGGCCTTGCACCCACTACAACAACGCTTTTGAAACCGTCACTTCTGTAACTGCCACCTGTGTAACTGTCACTGCAGGTGGACAGAAACGCTTCTGAAACCGTCAGTTCTGAAATTGTCACTTCTGTAACTGTCACTGCAGGTGGAGGAGAGGGCGCAGGTGACGCAGCTGTGGCTCAAGGCGCAGGAGCCGCTGCGGGGGGTTCTGGTGACGCGCGCGCTGCCGCCGCTGACGTGGCTGCCCAACGAGCACAATGACATCACGCTGGCCATGGCGCAGGCGCAGAGGGCGGCCGTGGAGGACGCCATGCAGGCGCGCTTGGACGAGGACAGCGACTTTGCTCAGCAGGTGCGTATTTTTTTGTTTTCGGAACTTCAACTTGGGCAGGGGGTTTGCTCAGCAAGTGCCTGTTTTGGTTGTTATTGCTGGTGCGCTGAGCACCATATGGCAGAGGGCGGCCGTGGAGGACGCCATGCAGGCGCGCTTGGACGAGGACAGCGACTTTGCTCAGCAGGTGTGTGCATGTGTTTTTGTGTTGTTGTCGCTGGTGGCGTTGAGCACGGTATGGTGCTGACACCTGCAACGTCAACGTAGGGACCTGTTGAGGACCATTGCCGTGCAGGCGCGCCTGGATGAAAACAGGGACTTTGCTCAGCAGGTGGGTGCTTCGGCTGTTCTTGCTGGTGGCGCTGACCACCATATGGCACAGTCACTCCTTGAACCTCAAGTTGGGCGTCACAAGAGACGGCAAGTTTGCTCTCTCGGCAGGTGCGTTCTCATCATTTTGCTGGTTGCATTCAGCGGGGGGTAAGTAGGGCAGAAAAGTCGTCACTACCCTGCTTACCCCCTGATTCAGCACAATGTGGTACGTACAACCACCCCCCTTGAACTTCAACAGAGGGCGCTGTGCAGGCGCGCCTGGACGAGGACAGCAAGTTCGCTCAGCAGGTGCAGTTTTGTTGTTGGGTTGTTGCTGCTGGGCCAGTGCTGGCGCTAACCTCAATATGGCTGTCGCCCTGCTTGGACTTCGACTTGGAAATCCCCCGCTGTTGCGGCTGCTGAGCACTGCTACTCCCGCTGCTGCTACTGCTGAGCACCGCTGCCCCCGCTGCCGCGGCTGCTGAGCATGTGGAGGCGGACATCTCTCACTGCTGCTGCCGCCGCTGCTGAGCACTGCTACTCCCTCTGCTGCTGCTGCTGAGCACCACCACCCCTCCTGCCGCGTCTGCTGGGCACACCGAGACCCCCACTGCTGCTGCTGAGCACTGCACTGCAACCCCCGCTGCTGCTGCTCTGCTGAGCAGGTGGAGGCGGACATCGAGGCGCGCTTCCCCGGCGCGCGCTCCAACATAACCACGGGCGGCGTCGACATTGCGCGCCTGCAGCAGCGCGCACCTCTCACGCGGCGCCCCAGCAACATGAGCAACACCAGCACCGGCGCCACCGCCCCCCGCCCCGCCCTCGGCTCGGCCGCTGACAGCCGCGCCGGCGAAGACGACACGGAGGCAGGAGAGATGGCTGGAGCAGAGGAAGGGGGGGGTGACGGCGGCGGTGATGGTGGCAGCGGAGGGGAGAGTGATGGGGGGGGGGAGGGGGAGGGGCGGCGCAGGGAGGGCAGCGGCGCGTCGCGTAGCAGCAGGGAGCGGCGTGGTAATGGCGGCGGCGACGGGGGTGGTGGCATGGAAGTGGAGGATGAGGGGGAGCGGTGATGGGCATTCACTGTCGGCGGTGGCGGCTGAGATGAAGCCTTGGGAACACTGCAGCCATCAGAGGTGTTCAGCGCTTCTTGTAGGTGCAGCAGCAGGCGGGAGTGGCTGAGGGTGTGCGGCAGCGGTGGCGGCAGGGCGCTGCAGTGCATGCGGTGTCGCGCCGCCGCGGTGCTGTGTGCCGCTGCCGGTGCCGCAGCACAGGGGCTAGTGCGCGGCTGGTGCACAGGCGCTGGTGCTGCTGCTGCTGCGGCGGCGGCACTTGTGCCGGGGGCCTGGCACAAGTGTGTGCAGCGGCACTGCAGCCCCCTTTGCACCAACCCGCCACCTGCAAAAACGCACAAGCAGCGCGCATGCGGTGTGTCGCTCGGCTGCCAGGTGCTGTCACTGCGGGTAGTGGTGCTGGTGCTGCTGGCGGAGGCACACTGGCGCAGCCGTCAGGTGTGGGCGCCTGAAGATGCAGCAGGCGTGTGCAATGTGGTGTGCTGCTGGTGTGGCTGCTGCGGCAGTCTGTGCTGCTGCCGGCTGTGGCAGTGCACTCAGGCGCAGCGTGGCACAGGCAGCAGTGGTGCCGCCTGTCGTTCACAGGCGGGACTGTCATCGGACGGCTGCAGGGGTTGCAGTGAGTACCACCACTAGTACTGCATGGTATGGGAGAATCACACAATTGCGGGTGCTGGCATGTGCATGTGTGAGTGCATACGCTGCGAGAACAACCACAAACCAATTGATGTGCAAGCCACCCTGAACGTGTTCAACAACGGCAGTGTGTTTGTTTGCTGCTTGCTCTGATGCGATGGCCTGCTGCTGCTGCCTGCTGTACAGTGTGTGGCAGCTACAGTAGTCACACAGATGCTGGCAGCGCGGCAGCAACCACCGGTGCATGCACATTGTGTGCCCACGCGCCTTGACAGCATTTGTGCGCCATGTTTATTGAGAGAGCAACAAGTCCAGCGCTTGGCGCATCGGTGCTGCCCCACACAGGGTTGCTGCTGCAGGCACACCCCAGGCAAGCTGCCAACCTGGTGTCGGCAACAGCGTACAGCGGCATCTACCACTGCTGCTTGGTTGTCAAGGGGGGGCAGCGCTAGACACCTGTCTGGCAACGCCTGAGTGACCCCACCACGCCTGCTGACAGCGGCCGGCCTGCCAATGCGCCCACGGCAATGTACGACTTGTGACGCATCACGCGCCCTGAGCCGCCTAGGGGCGCCAAAAGCGTGCTGCCGCGCGGCACAGGTGGCACAAGTTCAACTTCGACTGTGGATTCAACGTCAACTTGAGGTTGGGCTGCTCCTGCTGCTGCTGCTCCTGCTCCTGGTGCTGCTGCCCCTGCTGCTGCTCCTCCTGCTGCTGCTGCTGCTGCTGCTGCTGCTGCTGCTGCTGCTGCTGCTCCTGCCCCCACTGCTGCACCTGCTGCTGCTGCTGGTCCTGCCCGTGCCCCCACTGCCGCCGCTGCTGCTCCAGCCCTGTGCTGCCCCTTCCCCCCCCGCGCAACCTCAACTCTCACCCTCAGCCCACCACACCTCTTCCTCACGGGCTGCGACGCAGTCTGCAGAGGCGCGGGCCTTGCGGGGGGTGCTGACTGCGGCCGCCGCAGCTGCTGCTGAGCACGCAGCTGCTGCTGAGCACCATACCCACCACCACCACCGACACACGGCGGCGCCGCCGCCGCCGCCGTTGGCGCAGGCGTTGACACTGGTGGTGGCGCGCCGGGGCAGCAGAAGGTGGGGGATGCGGGGCGGTGGTGTGGCGGAAGAACGGCGGTGGCGGGGCGTGTGCTTGCGAAGCAGAGGCAGCAGGTGGTGTGGGGGTCTGCGGAGACGCCGCGAAGGGCCGTGACTGCGCGAGCCGCGTGCCGCCACCTGTGGTTGGCGGCGTGGGGGTGGAGGGGGGGGGATTTTGTGGTTTCTTAGACGGTTGGTGCGCGCAGGCGTTGGTGCAGCTGCATGGAGAGGCAAGGGTCTGCACATGAGTGTGGCACGCTGCTGGTGCTAGGGGATGGGGGGGTGTAGCACATTAGCTGGTGACATGCCAGCACGCTGCCCAAAGTGGCAACGCTAATCTCCAAGTAGGCACGGCTGAGCTGCAGCAGTGTAGCAGACCAACAGCTCACAGCATACCCCACTATCATCGTCCCAGCCACAACCCCCCCTCCCCCCCCTCCCTTACCCCCTCACCCACACCGCAGGTGCACAGCTGCACAGACCAGCACCGCATAGCCCTCACCCCACTCACCGCTTGTGCAGGCGTGCAAACCTCAGAATAATGCGGCGCAGCACCGGCACGTGCGTTGCCCCCACGCGCGCCAGCGTACCCGCCAGCTCCGCATGGCTCAAATGCCCCCCCCCCCCACCGCCGCCGCCAGCCCCCCCAGCTCCCGCGCCAGCGCCGTCAAATACGCCACCGCATGGGGCTCCGCGTGCAGCGCCGCAAACGCCAGGCTGGCGCACGCCTGCGCTTCCACCTCCGCCTCCGCCGCCGCTCTACGGGAGACAGCGTGCGGCGGCACCGGCGCCCATGCATCCCAAGTGCTGAGCAACACTGGCGGCGTCCCCCCTTCTCCGCAGCTGCTGGCCGCCCCCGCGGTGCCCTCTCCATCTTCCTCTGCCACCTGCGACACTGCTGCGCACTTCGCCGCCGCATGGCGCTCCCCACAGCCGTCACAACCGTCGTCGCCGTCGCTGGCGTCGTGCACGCCGTGGGCGGGCTCGCGCAAGGCTCCCAGGGGGGTGGTGGCGGCCGCTGCAGCCGCGCGCTGGCGCCTCAGCTCCGCCCTGTGCTCTATGCGCTCGCGATGGTGTTGGGCCGCGGCCTCGCGCCGTCGCGCCTGCGCCAGTCTCACCGCTAGTCGCTCCTCCTCTTGCGGCGACCGCTGGTGGCAGGAGGGGCTGGGCGGGCACTCAGCGCCGTCGCCTGTGCCGCTGCCATCGGTGACACGGTGTTGCTCGGAAGCAGCGTCGGCAGCAGCAGCTAGTGGGAGGTCTGGCAGAGTCTCCGGCGGTACCGACGGCCGAGGGCCCAGCGCCGCCACCATGCCCGCCTCGGGTGCATGGTGCACCGCCGCCTCCGCCACAGGCGCTTCCTCCTGCCCACCCTGTGGTTGCTCAGCAGCAGCAGGGGCTTCAGGAGCTGGCACAGGCCCCGCCTCAGGCACCACCTGCTGCTGCTGCTGCTGCGGCTCCGGCGGCCCTGGCTCAGCAGCGGCATCTGTGGCATGCGCGGGCTTGTCGTCACTGGGCGCGGCATCCGCCTCCCCGTCGCTCGACTCAGGCTGCGCCACCGGCACCGCCACCTTTAGAACCTTGGCCGGCGACTCACGCCTCGCAGGCCTGGGCGGCACAGGCGCATGTGCCGCTGGCGACGCCCGCCGGGTCACAGGCGGAGAGTGGCTCTTCCTGACCGCCCCACCACTCACCCGCTGCGTTGCCGCCGCCACCGCCTGGTGACTCTCACCAGCCAGCGCAGGCGCCGGTAGGGCAAAAGAGGACACGGGGGCAACGGGCGGCGCTGCAGCAGCCTCCGCAATCAACCTGTCCACGGCCGCCTGGGCCTCAGCCAGCGCCGCCGCCGCCTCTGCCGCCGCCGCCGCCGCCGCCGTCCCCACGCGCGTCGACCGTTGGCTCGCCGCCTGCCTGTCGGCCACACTCAGCCGCGGGTGGGCCGCCGCCGCCGC
>JAULBY010041766.1:0-13303 GCA_032358315.1 Ophiocytium majus
CTGGGCTGCAGTAGCCGCAGCCGCCGGGGCGGAGTCGGGGGGCGAGGGCGCACGGTCGCCGTCGTCGCGCGGCGGTTCGCCGGCGGTGGCGGGGCGGGGCGCGTCCGTGTCGAAAACGCCGCCGCCCGCTTGCGCCGTGCCCTGGTTGCCGCCACGGTGCTGCTGCAGCAGCGACGGCGCCTGCTGCAGGGCCTGCGCCTGCTCGCCCGCCTCCTGCTGCTGCTGCTGCTGCACCAGGTTCCGGAAGCGCACCTTGCCGGGGTTGCAGGCGGGGGCGGTGCGGGGGGGGGCTCCCAGAAACTTCCGTGCGCCCCCCCCGGAGGTGCTGTCTGCTGCTCCCGCTACACCTGTGCTGCTGCCAGTACCCCTCACCGCCAGAAACGCGGGGGTGTTGGGGAACGAGGTGGCTCTGATGTGAGAGGCCTCTATGGAGGGCCATGGCCGGTGGGCGTGTCTGTGGCGGGGGCGGCCGAAGCTGTCAACCAGCAGCCCCCCCTTGCCCATTGCCCCTGCCACCACCGTGGTGCCTGGCTTACTGGGGTGCAGCGAGGCCAGCCCTGCAGCAGGGCGGCCGCGCTGCTACGTGCTGTGATGGTCCTTCAATGGCTGCTCGCTTGCAGCCGCAGGAGCAGCAATGCGACACCAGCAGAACCCGAAGAGGCTGCCTGCCTGGACCAGAAGTCAGAGTAAGGTGCCTCGCCTGCCTGTGTGCCCGTTGCTGCTGCCCCTATTCAACGCCTGGGCCAGCTATCGAAGCACCGCTGCAGCGACACCTGCTGCCCCTATTACCGCCGCCGCTTTGGCGCTTCTGCAGCTGAAGCCGTGCAGCTGAAGCCGTGGAGGCGCCAACTGCCGCTAATGCTGCCGTGCGCATGCAGGCGCACTCAAGCTGACGGCGGCCTACTCCAGGCCTGCCTTGGTGGCGTCAGCTCTCGCTGCCTGCCGCGCTCGCCACACAGCCGCAGGCAAGGGGCCCGCAGTGAACGAGCGCTTGCAAGGCTACACCTGCACTGTCAGTTGGTCAATTGCTGATTTTTTTTGACAGTTTCACGCGCGCCGCGACCCGGGAACGGCAGCGACGCTGAAGGGGAACATCGCTGAGTCGAGCACACGTTGTGTGCCCACACGTTGCATTTTTGTGACACGCGCTTCCACCTACGCTGCAGCCGCCACCGCTACGACAGCTGCTGCTGTAAGAGGGTGTCGACTTCCTTGGCTTCCGGGCCATGGTCTGTTGCCTGCCCGCCTTCAGCACCAAGACGCTGGCTACAGCTGAGGAGGAACATCGCTGACCATTGCCCACACTGCCGGCAACAGCTTGATCCAGCAGCACGCAGCATCACTCAGCAGCAGCAAAAGCAGCAGCAGCAGCAGCAGCAGCAGCAGTAGCAGCAGCAGCAGCAGCAGCAGCGGCACTGCCATTTGCGTTACAAGCCGTGACCCCTTTTGCTTTCACCTCAACCGGGTACCCTCAGCCTACCACCAACAACAGACCGCAGCGCCTAACTGTGGGGCTGCGGCGGGGCGCGGCGGCTGGCCTCCCCGGCGCTCCCTGCCCATGCGATTGCACAGGGCTGCTGCTGTTGTTCCACGATCACCACCACGGGGCCCGTGCCCACGCAGTCTGCTGCCGCTGGTGCTCATGACATCGCGGCTGTCGACGGGCCTGGGCCTGCTGCACGGCGCCGGCAGGCACCTGTGCCCCCTGCAACACGAGCACCTGTGGGCCTTCGCGGCTGGCGGCGGCAGCAGCTGCGGCTGGCAGCAGCGGCACAGGCAGCGCAGGCGTCACCAGAGCGTGCGGTTTCTGAACCGCATTATGATAGAGCCGGAGGAGGTGGTGGTGCGAGAAGCGGAGAGCTGCTGCCACTGCCTGCTGGCTGCCAACGACACGCGCACGGAGCACGTGAGGAGCATTTTGAAGGTGGACGATGGGGGTGCGGTGCGCGCGGGAGTCGTGGACGCCGGTAGGTGGGTGCATTCTGATAAGTAAAAAACATAATACATTACACCCCACGAAGTGTACCTTTTGTCAAGTACTTCCTTGAGTCTATACCTCGATGTTTATAGACTATATTGTCGATCATTCAAACTCTGTTTGAGGCGCGAAAAGCCCTGTGCACATGCGTGCAGCTGAAACAGCATGTCATGTTCAAACTACCAAGTTCCTTATGGCGGCCTACACAGGACTATCAGTGTCGCATGGCACCAGAGCTCCCAGCCCGTCGCCTACACCGGAGCCCAACCTAAAGCTGTGCAGCAGTCCACCACCACTCGCTCCTGCGACTACATGTGCAACACGTCTGCGCGTTACATGTGCAACACGTCTGCGCGTGAGCATGCAGTAAGAGGCACAGGCACTCCTGCAGCGCGGGCGTGAGGCAGCAGTGTCCGGTGCCGCAAGCACCTGTGCCGGTGGTTTAATGTCTGCACAGCCAGCCCTCTCATCAGCGCCTGCACCTGCAAGCACGGTGGCATTACATGGTAGGTAGTGCTCGCTTACCACAAGCGACTGTGCCTGCGTGAGGACTGGTGCCATCGGCCGGATGTAGCTGTCGCGCAGCAGCCCGGGCAGCCGCCGTGTGGCTGGATAGCTGGCCATGAGAGTGCATTCACCTGTCCGATCGTGATTCCAACCTAAGTTTCAGCCTCACAATGGCATGTCGATTCACGTTGCAAACTGGAGGGGAGGGGGGACTACATAGGCACTTGGTGGTACTTGATGGCACGCGTGCCGCCCCCTGGCATTGCATGCCACGATTGTGTACGGTCATCCGAATCCTGTGCCACTTTAGCTCACCGTCCCACCGAATGCATGTACAATCGTGCAAAATCTTGTGGCATTTAAGCCATCCACACACCAAATGCATTTACAGTCATGCCAACCTTGAACCACTTTAGCTCACCCGCACACCGAATGCAACTGCGTGTCTCGGGGCATCCTGTGCCGCGTGCGCTGCCGCAGCTGCGACGAAGCCCGGGTGACCTGGGTGCCACAAGAAAATTCTGGGTCTGGCGCGCCAGAAAGTTCTGGAGCTGGTGCGCCAGAAACGCGCATGTTGTTGCGCCTGGAGCTGGGCGGCAAGAAAATTATGGAGCCGCTGCGGGAGAGTGAGCGGCCGAGAGTGGCGCTCATGCTCGCGGCGCCGCGCCCGCTGCAGCTGGAGCGCATGCTGCCCATGATAAGCAGTCTAGGTGAGGAGTGTAAGAAAATGATACCGGTAATATTTACTCCAAGAAATGTTCCAAGTGCCAAACCAAAAGCACCAATACGATTTACAACTTTCTTCCGTGGTGCTTGTTGACCCAGCACTTGCATGCGCGTGTGCATGCAAACAGCGCGGTAAAGTGTGCAGTGTCGGCTCGGTTTTTCCAGGGAGGTGTGTTGACTGAGGCGGCGTGTGCCCAGCTTTGGGGTGCCATGCAGCACTACCGTCCGCTGCTGTGCTGTGGCGCGCAGGCAGACGTTAGTGCTCACGGCGCCATTGGCACCACAAGCAGCAGCTGCCAGGGCTGGTACAATGCATGACACGCGCACCTGTTCTGTTGGCTATTGCGAGGGTTTTTGATGTACTACGCAGTACTACTACGTCATACTCACTGCAGTGTTTTTTTTTGGTGCTGGTCTTGAACCCGGCTTGGTACGTTGAAAGCGCAACTGCAAAAGCCATGTCCCCTGCGGATAAGACTGTGATTCGATCAAGCGCACCTGTCCCCTGCGGCTTACATCGTTATACTCTGCGCTATGCCCCCTAATGTAAGCCTAGCATGTTGCTGCAGCACTACACTTGACTGTTATTGTTAGGAACTTGCTGTCAGGAACTTACCTCAAGTGCATTTTTTCTCCTCCTCATGTTTTGCTGCGGGCGGCAGGCGTGGACTCGCTGGTAATCACCAACGCCGCCAAGGTGGAGAAGAACTACTTTGGCAGCCACCTCATGCGCACGCCGGAGGCACTGCGCGCCAAGCTGGTGGAGGGACTGACACAGGTGCGTGTCGCACGGCTGCTGAGCACAGCTGCTGAGCACAGCTGCTGCTGAGCACAGCTGCTGCTGCCACACAGCTGCTGCTACCACTGCTGCTGCTGGCACAGCTGCTGCCAGCACATAGCTGCTGCCAGCACAGCTGCCGCTGTGCAAGGCGGGGGGGTGTGCCGCCGCCACATGGAGGTGCCATGGGGTGCAGGCCATGAGTGTGCGGCCACAGCACCACTCAACACGCCACGCCCAACCGCAACACACAACATTGTCGGCAGTGAACACTGCCGTCGCTCTGCAACCGCCAACACACGTCCGCATCTTGCGCCCCCCCCCCCCACACACAGCCCACATTCCACACCCCCCAATTCGCACCAGCCGCCCGTTGCACCGTACCCGCCGCCCGCTGACTCCACTCACCTGTAACAAAACTTTATAACTTTTTCGAAGCTCTAAATTTAGTCCAAGTTCCAAACCTGGTCCAAGGCGTAAACTTAGTCCAAGTCTTTTTAAAGCTTACGCCACGTTTGAGTTTGCTCCAAGTTCAATTCAACTTCACTACCCCGCCTCCCGCTCCTGTTCAGAGCGGCGACACGGTGCTGCCGCGCACGACCGTGACTGACCTTTTCCCAAGCTTTTAGAACTGGTGCCGTTGTTGCATCACTTTTTTCAAGTTGAATAAAACAACATCTGCCTCCCCCCACCCCCTGTTTCAGAGCGGCGACACGGCGCTGCCGCGCACGACCGTGACGCGCCGTCTGCGCGTTTTTCTCGAGGACGAGCTGGACGCGTGCTACCCCGCGCACGTGTGGCGCCGCGTCATTGCGCACCCCACGCGCCCCGGCGGCGGCGGCGCGCCTGCGCCACGCCTCAGCCTCATTCCACCGCCGCCGCAGCAGCTGCTGAGCACTACAAGCGCCGCGGCGGCGGTGGCGGCGGCGCAGCAGCAGGTGCTCAGCACAACAAGCGCCACGGCGGCGGCGGCGGGGGCGGGGGCGGCGGGGCCGCGCATACTGGTGGCGGTGGGCCCGGAGGGCGGGTGGGACGAGCCGTACGAGCTGGATCTGTTTGCGGCGCACGGGTTTGAGGCGGTGACGCTGGGCGCGCGCGTGCTGCGCTCGGACGTCGCCGTCAACGCGCTCCTCGCTCTCGCGCACGACTGGGTGGAGACGCACGGCGGCGGCGGCGGCGGTGGCGGCGGCGGCGGCGGTGATGGTGGCAGTGCGCCGCCGCAGCCCTGACAGCTGACTGGCGTGGCGCGCGCGCTGCGGCGCTGCTGCTGGGGCTGGGCAAGAGCACTGCTGTTGCACTCCCGGCCGTGTGCTGGTGCGCATAAGTGGTGTGTTATGCGGTTTTGACCGCTGGCGCCCTGGCCGGTGCATGGTGCTCGTGGTGCCGCAGCGGCGCGGGCAATGCAACTAGCAGTGGGACTCGACTGGGAGGGGGCCTTTGTGTGCTTGTTGTGCACTCCAGCTTATTTTCACTGTGACTGCATTATGCGCAACCACCGCAATGGGCTCGTTGTCCCAGCTCATGCAGCTGGGCATGGCTGTTCATGCCTGCTTCACAGCATGCGGTCCAGTGCGGTGCCGGCGTGCCACAAATCCTTCTTCATGAGGGCAGCGCACAGCGTCACTTTCACAGGGGCGAGATCCCAGAGCGCCCTGGGAAGTTTCTGTGACACTGGCATGACGTCACACACACGGACACACAGTGTCAGCAAATACGTGGCCACACTGGGCCATGCATACAGTATACAGAAATAAATGGGTGGGTGCTCATCGACCAGTGGTGGTTTGTTGAGTGCAAGTGACAAAACTTGCAACTGCAACTGACACAAGTGGCACAAAAATTGAAGGTGAACAGAACAGTTGAAGTTTGTCATGACGTTGCAGCGCAGTGGACACACACGCGAAGTCATGAACCACCTTGCACGGGCTTGCCGCTGGCTGCAACACGTACTACCGCGCCAGCTGCAGGGTCCCTCGCCCCCCCCCCCCTCCTCCTCCGGCAGCCAGCGCCCTGTATGAGGTAGGGACTCCAGACGGCGGTTTATCCTATGTCGGGCCGGCCTGCCCACTCGGACGCCCCGCTCGCCTCTCGTTGTAGTCCGGTGGTAGTGGCTGTATACATGTCCAACTCACTCTGCGCCTGCTTGCGCTTGCCGCGCATGTCCACACAGCTCCGCGCACCAACGCCGCCGCTGCAGGCAAAGCACCACCCCTGCCCCCCTAGCATGCATGCACGGTTCAGGCTTTAGCTTTACCAGCCGCGCCTGCAGCAGCGCTGCCAGCTGCAGGTGCAATGCGAGCGCCGATGCCCCCCCCGCCCCTCAGCCGCAGCACCGTCGCCGCTGTAGAAATCAGCCCTGCCCCCTGCCGTCTTGCGCTGCTGGTCCTACCTGTGAACATGCACTCACAAGCCTGCCAGTGGCCGTTGCCCCGCCACTGCACAAAATCAGCCCTTTCCTGCCGTGTCGCGCTGCTATGGACTACTAGGAGTATCTACCTTCTCAACATGGCTCAGCGGCCTGCCAGCGGCCGCTGCGCCATCGCCGCCGCCGCAACGCACAGCCCTGCCCTGCCGTGTTGCGCCGCTGTGAACTGTCTCCGTTTTGAACACGCGGACTATGGCACTCCAGTGCCCAGTGGCGGCTGCGTCGCCGCCGCCACTGCCCCCACACAACTCAGCCCTAGGCACCTGCCCTGCCGTGTCGCGCTGCCGTTTCCACCTTTACACATTTATCTCCCTTCCAACACGCGGCACGTGATGCGGCTAAGCAGCCAGCCAGCGGCCGCTGCGCCGTCGCCGCCGCCGCGGCTGCACAACTCAGCCTTGCGCAGTTGTGTCGCGTGCTCCCAACTCTGCGCAATGTCCCTCCTCAGCATGCGGCACATGACGCGGCTCAGCGGCCTGTCAGGAGCCACCTCCGGCAGGCCAAACTGCGCGCGCACCCAGTCCACGACCGCCTTGCTGCCGGCCGCGTCCACCCCCCTCTCGCCGCCCTTAAGGCTGATCATGTACAGCGTCCACAGGCAACACCACTCGAAGCCGTCGGGGCCCACCTCAGCGGCGGACACAGAGTCCGTCCTGCTTGTGTGCCTGTGCAGCTCCTCCGGCAGGCCTCTGTCCCCCCTGGGGTTAGGGTTGCACGAAAACGTACATGAACGTTTTTTTCTTGTCGAAACACGTGCAATACCTTCGCATGCTGGGCCAGCCACCATGCAAGAGCACCAGATACTACCCAAACACGCCTGCGGCAAGCTGTTACCATCACTTTTTTTTCAAATCATCAGCCGTACGATCCGTGTACAGCGTATATGGCTTGCTCATGTACTTTTTCGAGCAGCCCCACCTGGGGTGGCCTCCCCGCACCAGCCCCATGTACGCACAGACATATGCCAGATCTCCTTGCACATGAAAGCTAGCGTCGCCGCTGACCAGCACCACTGCGCGGATGCCCACCATCCTGCGGTTTCGCTCAGCCCTGCCGGCAGGGGACATTGGTTCCTGGGACGTGCGCACGTGCGTGACAGGTGTTTTGGGAAGGTGTGGTGGAAATGGCGGTCAGCGGCGGGGTTGACGGCTCGTTGCGTGGGTGCGTTGACGCATTGCTGATCCATGCTATGCCCATTTGCTTTGCTCTGAGTGTAAGAGCAACGCATCAAGGCATGTGCGCGCAGTTTGCTTCGCATTGATGAGCGGTGCACCAACACACCGCACACGCGCATTCGCAAAGCACCCTTTTTTGATACAGGCACAACAGCAGCAACACGGAAGGGAACATCACATGAACATCACACGAGACAGTGGTGCACTCACCGGCTCGTCACGCTTGTCGACTGGACCGGTCATGTCCACAGGCTCCCAGGGGTACAGCTGCTGCGTCGCTGTCGGCTCCTGCTTCTCCAGCACAAACCAGAAGCCCACCACCACGCTGGGGTGTGCCACGTCGACGTAGTGCACGGCCTGAAGAATGGCTGTCGCACACACCAGCCCGGTGAGGTTGGGGTCGTCGAAGATGGCGCAGCTGCCAGTGACCTGCATGCAGCCGAATACCTTTCCCTCCGGCCGGAGTGTGTGGCTGACGGCGCGCAGGGCATCGCAAACCTCCAAGCAGGTTCTGTTTGGCTCCTCACGTGCAGCTGCCGTCCTGCCTCCAGGCGTCCTGTACTGTTGTTCACCAGGGTCGCAGGGATGGGCGGACGGGGCCGTAAACGTGACGTGGGCCCCACACCCCACAGCCACCAGCATGTCTGGCGGCAAGCGGTGGTCCACAAACGCCGTCTGCAGCCATGTCCGCAGTCCCGCCACCATTGTTGAGAACAGGGGTTCGGGGGCAGGGGCGGGGGCAGGCAGGACCAGGTGCGCCTTGTTGACGCCGTACGGGCCTCGCCCTGGGTACACGGGCAGGGCCCGCTCCCTGTCGTACGGCAGGCAGAAAGGCTGCTCCTCCATGGTGGCGCGCGATGTGTGTGTCCTGGTCTGTCAGTGGGCGTCACACATTACATCATGATCACACTGCAACTTGTCTGCAAGCGAGCTCTGCCTGCCTGCGGTCTGCGGTGCGGGCATCTGCCTGCCTGCGTGCATCAACTGCCTCGCAGTTCAAGTAACCCGTGGCAGAAGGAGGTGCGCAGCAGACGCATGATGCGCAGAGCTCAGAGTCTAAGTTCTACTACACAGCGCAGTAGGCTCACATGCATGCACAAACAGTGTGTAAATACATATGTGTATGCATGTGTACACATACCATGGTATATTACACGTGTGTAATACTGCATACACTCAACGGTCAACATCTGTCTGTAAAGCTTTAACGTGTTGGCTTCGAACTACGACGCGGGAGGGAAAGGAGGACCACTGCAGTTGGCAAAAGCCCGGCTGCAGTTCGAGCACCAACTCTGGCTCCCGCTGCAGCCATTCTGTGCTCCATCATGCACGCTCCAGTACTCTTATCAAACTCCGCTTAGGGCGCTGAAAGCCCTTCGCACACGATGCGCGCGACCAGAAAAATATAATCAGATACAAGGTACAGTATACGTGTGTGTACAGCGAAAAAGCTGGCAATGCTCAGCCACTGTGCGTACTCTAAGGGAAGCCTGACATGTTGCCCAGCTCCAGTGCATGTAACATAGGTCTTGCGCTCACAGTTGTACTTCAAGTCGGCAGACACACGCAGGTGTCCAAATCCCTGGCACGGGTGGCCCAAATGTATGTGCTTTTATTAAACTCCGCTGTATGTACTAGCAGTATAGAGGTCCTGCACTACAGGACCAGTCGCAGCTGGAGGCACAGCCAAGAAAACAGCAACGCGGGCAGGCGACGCGGCGACACTTCACAACCCACTTCAAAAGTACATTATGGTGTGCTGGGGGTGTCTGCCCAAAAGAGGCTGCAGCGCCCCTCGCCAGCTGTCAAGAACAGTCCGTGCGCGCAGTGCACGCCATGCTCACACCTCAACTTCAGGCGCAGTGTGTGCGGCGCCGCTGCGTGGGGCGGCCGCGTGTGCCGCAGCAGCTCGCACCAACACGCGCGCAGCTAACCTCTCGTTTGCCGCTGTCGCTAACCATGTCACACCTGCTGAGCGCGGCATGACCGGCGTGCGCCTGCCAAAGCAGCGCGGCGCAGGCACACACTGGGACACAGCAAAACTAGACACCGCTCCGCAAGAGCGCTCCATCTCTCCGCCGCCCGTGCTGCACACCCGCACCGCTATGGTGCGCAGCTCCCAGGCGGCGCTTACGTGCCTTAACTTGTGCTCGGCTCAATGGCGCACGCACACACCAGAACCAAGCCGAGAGGCGAGCGGGGCGTCCGAGTGGACAGCCGGCCCGCCATAGGATATACCGACGCCGTCTGGCGTCCCTACCTTGCACGCCTCCGGGTGTTGCAGAGGTGTAAGAGGAGGCCAGGCGGAACAATAGGGAGTCGGCAGCCCCGCTACGCCTGGCTGCGCATGGCGCGTGGGCACTGTGAGTGGCAGCGGTGTTGTGTGGCAACGGGGGGGGGGCAAGCACTGTAGTGGTAGTGGGCCCAGCCCAGGCTGGGAGGGGGGGCGGGGGGGAGTGTGGCAGGGGGGGAGAGGCTCAGTCGCTGTCGTCAAAGGTGATCTTGGTGGGCTTCTTGGCGGCGTCCACGTCCTTGGCAAAGGCGCCGTACAGCTTGTGCTCCTGTGAGGGAACGCGCGCGCACGCGGCGAGGCACGCGCACGCGTGAGAATGCATACACACAAAGCGTGGCAAACAAGAGGTGCGGTGGCGGCTGCCTCAAGCCACGCCCGGCTGCGTACGGGGACACTTGCGGGGTGCGCTCAGCAAAGGCGCTGGCACACTGCCACCGCCGCCTCTGGCTGCCCCTGTGCGCCCCAGGGCCCCCATAACAACCGACTCCCACAGGCAAAAGAGGGGCGGCAGGCGCCTGCTTCAGTGACTTGGGGGCCGGCCCTGCTGCTGAGCGGTGTTCGACGTGCGTGCCCAAGCGCAGCAGTCAGAACCCCGCGCCAAAACCACTTACAGCGGCAGTGATGCGGTCAGTTACTGTGGAATCGATGTCACGCAATGCATAAAAGGTACGCCAGAGATATCAGGCGGGCGCCGCTGCGGCGCTGCCGGCCTGCTGCAGCGAAAGCGCTCGCCGCCGGCGCGGCGGCGGCGGCGGGGCGGCGTCTCACCTTCTTCTTGACGTGCGTGCCGAAGCGCAGCAGCGCGTCTGGCACCTTCTGGCCGGCCTCCGTGAGGACGTTGACGAGCTCGCCCGCGCGCGCCTTGTCGCCCGCGTGGAAGAACGTGTGGCTGATGCCGCTCTTGCCGGCCCTGTGGTTGGTGATGCCATGCCGCAATGCGGGAGCGCGCGCACGCGGATGCAAGCGTCGCGGTCAGACGAGGTGCATACTGTCAGTGGCGGCTGTAGTGGGTGTGCAAGGGCGCTGCGGTGTGCCCTCCCCGCACCGCGGCTTTTGAGAGACGCCACCACCTGTCGCTACAGAGCTGTGGAGCCACTACCCAACAACCAACTTGCACAGCCATACTCTGGTGCATACGGAGCGCTCAAGCCATGCAGACCCCCCCATGCCTCACGTCCCCCCCCACGGCCCGCCTTATCCACTCCCCTCTGCCCCCCGCGCCCCCACCACACACCTCTCAGTAACTTGCATGCTATGTAGACTACATCCCCGTGCATCCTGATTGGTAAACAAGTAGTAAATGTCTACAGAGGCTGCGCGTGAATCGCACCTTCCGGTGCGGCCGATGCGGTGAATGTGCGACGGCGTCTCCAGCGGGTAGCTGCAGTTGATCACGCACGCCACATCCGGAATGTCGAGCCGCGCGCGGCCACGTCCGTCGCAATCATCACTTAAGTACTACTTCCTGAAGTATATCTTTGTGCATCGTGACCGGTGAAATCAGTAATAGAATTTCACGCACCTCCCAGTGCGGCCAATGCGGTGAATGTACGACGACGTCTCCAGCGGGAAGCTGTAGTTGATCACGCACGCCACATCCGGGATGTCGAGCCCGCGCGCGGCCACGTCCGTCGCAATCATGAGCGGCGTCGCCTTGGTGCGGAACGCCGCCAGCGCCGCCTCGCGCGCCGCCTGCCCCTTGTCCCCGTGCACCGCCACCGCCGCGTAGCCCGCGCGCTGCAGCATGGTCTCCAGGCGCGCGGCCTCCTTCTTGTAGAGCGCAAACACCAAAACGCGCTTCTCCCGCTGCGCGCCGTGAACACGCGGCAGCAGCTCCAGCAGGCGCGCGTCGCGCTCTCGGTCGCCAATCACCTGGGGGGTACCGGGGGGGGTGGTGGTCTTATAAGTGTGTGAGGTAGGGGCTCCAGGCGGCGGTGTATACTACGGCGGGCAGGCCTGCCCATGTGTGGGTGCGCGTGTGAGTGCACCCAGCGTGTGCGGCAAACGGTACTTGGTGTCGTAAATGGTGCAAGCTGCGGGGGGCGTGGGCAGCGTTTGTTTGACGAACGCCCCCCACGACTGAGGCAGGCATCCGTGTGGGCGGCACGGTCGGCAGCGGCGGCGGCGGCAGCAGCGGCGGTGGCTGCGGCAGCGGCGCCAGAGGCGGCCTCACCTCCACGTGCTGCTCCACGCGCACGTTGGCGGTGAGCTCGTCCTCGCCCACGGTGACGCGCACGGGGTCGCGCAGGAACTCCGCCGCCAGCCCACGCACCTCGCGCGGCCAAGTAGCGCTGAGCAAGGGGGGGAGGGGGGGGGAGGGGGGGAAGGGGACACGAGGGCAAAGGTGAGCCAAGTGTGTGGTGCTAGCAACTGCGTAGCTGTGACCATGTGCCGGGGTTTCTATGGTGGTCAAAGGCGACGCGCGCGCGCAACAGGGCGTGACCTGCCGCAGACGGCAGCCACACAGAGGGCGTCCATACTTTGGTAATACCGTACTCTACTTTAGAGGTACAACATGCCTTGATAACACTTCAAGTTGAAGTAGGATGAAACCGCGTCTGGCCAGCATCCCCTCCCCTCCCCTCCCGTCCCCAAGCAGACATTAGTGCCCCCCCCCCCCGCACACGCCAGTAGGAGAAGTGAAGCGGCGGTGGCCATAACATTCCCTTATAACGTTCCCTGGTAATGTTCCTGCATAATGTTCCCTGAAAACGTTCCCCGCACCTGAACATGGCCGTCTGGCGCCGCGCCGCGGGCGTGAGCGCAATGATCTCGCGCACGTCCTGCTCAAAGCCCAGGTCCAGCATGCGGTCCGCCTCGTCGAGCACCAGCGTGTTGAGCGCGTCGAGCTTCAGCGTTTCGCGCCCCAGGTGGTCCAGCACGCGGCCGGGCGTGCCCACCACCACGTGGGCGCCGTGCGCCAGGGAATTGATCTGGCCGCGCAGCGGCACGCCGCCGGCCAGCGTCACCACCTTGATGTTGTCCTCGGCGCGCGCCAGCCGGCGCATTTCGGCCGTCACCTGGTCGGCCAGTTCGCGGGTGGGGCACAGCACCAGCGCCTGCACTTCGAAGCGGCGCGCATCCAGGCGGGCCAGCAGGGCCAGTGCAAAGGCGGCGGTCTTGCCGCTGCCGGTGCGGGCCTGCGCGATGAGGTCACGGCCGGCCAGGGCCAGCGGCAGCGCCGCGGCCTGGATCGGGGTCATCGTGGTGTAGCCGAGGCGCTCGAGGTTGGCGCGGACGGGCGGGGCGAGGGAAAGGGAAGAGAAAGCGCTCATCCCGCATTTTCCCATCGGGGCCTTACATCTGGAATGCGAGGCACAAGAGCCCGATGCCCACCAGCGCCAGGCCGCCCTTCTCCGCTGCCGACAGCTTCTCCTGCATCAAACGATGCGACACCAGGTAGCTGAACACCACTTCCACC
>JAULBY010041777.1:0-38334 GCA_032358315.1 Ophiocytium majus
TATACCCTTTCTCTCTTATTACAGAGGAATAATAGGATATATCTCCTTATTATTAGGATCCTTATATTACTGTACCTAACTATATGTTTAGTACCTTTCCTATTATTTACTCCTAATAAGTTCCCCATATCCATTCATCACCTTGCCGCGCGGTTGTCGGGCGGATGGATGGCACTTCCCCCCACCCATGAGGAAACTCCATTTATTATTGCATATACATATTTTTCCTATTATTTAGGAGTTATACATACAAATGAGTACAGAATAACGAGGGGGCCATTACAGCCCCCTCGCTACCCTATGACTAACTCTACTCGAAAGTTTTTCCTTATTTGAGAACTTCGTGAAGGAAAATCACGTACTTGGCGAACGCGATTGGAATGAACGGGAAGACATACGTGCCCACTGCGAAGGCGACGACGGTGCCGAGGAGTTCCTTTGAGTTCATTATTCCTTGTCCTCCATTGCTTGCGCGATTTCCCCGATCAAATTGCCTTCCCCGTTTGTGAAGTGGATTAGCGTTCCATGCGCCCCCTCATACTCGCGGGTGACAGAGTAGCCGAATGGGCCGACGTTTACGGAAATCCCGTCATGCGCGCCGCCAAGCTGAATTTCCGAATCCTCAACGGCGGGGTCGGCGGGGCGTTCTACTTTTGCGATTTGGAATTTGAGGCATGCGAGCGCCGCAACGGTGGTGAGCACACTTGGATTTGTGCCGATATTATTAGGGTTGACGATATGAAGCATAGTTTTTTGAGGTTATAGGTTAGACTGACAACTGAATCTAATTCTATTTCGGCGGGGTGTCAAACAAACTTTAGAAATTTTTTAGATATTTTCTGGAGCTAATTCCTAGCAGATTTGGTACTTGGTGGTTGTCCCCCAGAATTTCCCCTCGTCGGAAAAGCACGCCTCCATTGCGCCGAGTTCGGCATTGGAATTGGCTTTCTCCACGCTGGGAAGTAAGTCCTTTTTCTTCTCGCGGGACTGATGGCTTAGAATTTCCCGCCCATCGGCGAGCGTATAGATGACGGGGACGAGAAAACCTTTCCGCCCGCTATGCGTCATTCCTTTGATGATGGTTGCGCTGGGAGCGAGGGTAACTTTGGTGATTTTTACGTTTGTAATCATATTATTTGGATTTATTAGTAATCGTATCCAAGCTCTTCCGCGCATTTGGCGAATTCCCTATCCACCGCTCCCATGAGTCCCGAGTATTCAAAGGATGTTATTAGCTTGAAATTTTCATGGAAATTGATCGCTCCTTTCACCTGCTCGGCGGCGTCGTCGAGCATGCGTTGGGACATATTTTCCTTGGGGCATCCTTGAATGGCAGCGATGCGAAGGGTAATATAGGCGGCGAGTTTGTCAAATGGGGTCATATATTTGGATTTATTTGGGTTGAGGTTTTATTTCCTATCAAAAAGGGCTTTCATCTTCCCCGGCGTGTCCCGTTACAGTCTCCAATTCCCCAACTTCTCCATAGGGCAATCCAAAGTGGTCGGCGCAAATGGGGCCGTATCCTACAAAAAGACTACGAGGGTCGGTGAGTATCCTGGCACAAAAGCAGCAATTTCCAGTGATAACACTGTATTCCTTCGCTACAAAGGCGGGGTTGTCGGCGAAACTTTGAATATATTCCTTCAACGGGGCATCGCACGCCGGGGTGGGGGAGAGCGCACCTTCGGGGGAGATTTTTCCGCAGTATTCTCCATTTTTCTTGAGATACACGTAGCCCGGATTTTTCGAGGTAGGGGCGGCGAGGGACAATTCGAGTTTATTTCCAATAGAATCCTGCAATACGATGCGGGGGCGTTTCAGCTTTGCCGCCGCTTTCTGGAACATAGCTTGAATCTTATGGAATCCCGCGCCGAGTTGCACTGCATTACTGGATGTTATTGCCGCGCCGATTTTAAGGAAATCATGCGCTTTCTTATAGAACCAGAATTCCTGAGACTTGCTCATGTTCATGCTTTTCTTCGCAAGATCGCGAGCGAAGCTATCCTTCTTTCCGCATTCCACAACGGCGGGGTACGCTTGCTGGAATGTCAGGTGAGTGGTTAGCACTTCTCCATTTTTCGGGTTGGTGAAGTTGCGGCGGGTTTGAGTTTCGAGGTTGAGAGGTAGGGTTGTCATAGGTGACTGAAATTACTCTCGAAAAGAAAGAGTGTCAAACTTTTTTCTCTTTATTTTTTCTCGGCAGGAATTGAGAGATTTATTAGGATATGGTTGGCAAAGTAGAGTTCTAAATCCGCGTTGCTATTGGTCGTCCCTAGCTGAACGCACCTCGCGCTCTTATTTTCCAAGATACAGAGCTTGGCTTCGAGTATTCCATTGTTATCAGAGATAATCCAGGTGCCTCCGAGGAATTTATCCTCAATATGGATTTCGTCGGGCTCAAAGTGGGATGCTCTAACCCCGAGGTCGTTTATTAGGGAGGAAACTTTAGGAAGATTGAGTTTTTTCATAGAAGCAGGGTTTTAACCGATTATTTCCGACTCATTGACAAGCCACTCTTCTCCATTTTCCGGTTGAACTCGATAAGCGGGCGGGTTGCCGATAGTAGAGAGGAAAACGTCCGTAACGATTGCGGGGCCGAATCCTTCGGTTTCCCCATTTTGGCCAAGAGAGTATTTGGGTTGCATGGGTGTTCTTATTTGGATTTTTTAACGAGAAAATTGAGAGCCTCCGCGCATTGCTCCCGTTTTGCAATCATTCCATCCAAGTGGCTAATCGCGACAAGGCATTTGAACTGATTCATATCATTTTCCTGCTTTTTCTTTTCGGATTTTAAGAGGAGGCGTGCTTTTTGCAGTGAGGCGAGGTTGGCTTCTTCGATTTTCCTCTTTCCCCGGCACTGTTCCGCGGCCTTGGCTACTCCAGCCGCTACTCCGCGAGTAATTGTAATGGCGCGAGATTTGGTCATTTTCATGGGATTCTTATTTGGATTTTAAGCTCTTTTCTCGTCAAATTTCTTAGTGGTGTAATTCCAGCTTCCGTGATACTTAACGCCGCGCCGTTTCACGATATAAGAGGAGTAGTTGGCGGAATATGCGGTGATTCTCTCTTTCCCCGCTTTAATGACGGCGGCGGCGAGTTCGGTGTAGTTCGAGGGCTTTTCCATATTTATTTGGATTTCTATTCGCCCGTTTCTTCAAGGGTGATTTCGTCATCCTCGAAAAACCTCGCCTCCTCGTCTTCCTCCACGACATTTTGATCTTCCAATTCCGAGATTTCACTTGGTTTCAGCATGACATTCATCGGCTTTTCCTTGTGGTCATCGAAGCTGGAAAGCTCCTCCCATCGGGAGTCTTTCATCGTTATGGTGCCGAGTGTTTCTCCGTCGGAGTTACGAATTACTTTGAGTTTCATAGGTTTTTGGATTTTATTAAGCTAATTGTTGAGTGTGAAATTCCTCTACTTCAAAGTCGAACGCTTCCCTTGCGTCTCGGCGCTCCACGAAGAGAGCTTTTTCAGGAACGGGGAGAGTGAAGATGGGGATTCCAAGTTTATTTACCTTTCTCCACTTAAATCCTTTGTAGGTGAAGGTATCCTGGCGAGGGGCGAAATTCTGATATTTTCCGCCGCTTTTGGCCGTATTCTGGCACTTATGTTCCACTTGTCCCGCGACGATCTGCGCGCCGGGTTCCTTGCTCATTTCCAGCGCAATCTTATGCTCTTCCGTTCCAACAAGTAGGGAGAGGCGGAATTCGTTTTTATAGCAGCCGGTAAGTTGGGTTTGAATCCTTTTCCGGGCTCCAAGTTTTTGCGCGAGAGTGTAGGGTGTTTGCATAGGAATTTATTGGTTGGTTTCGATGAGCGCTTGCAACTGATAGAGCGTTTCCATTTCGCTTGCGCCGCCGCTAAGAAGATGGGCGCGAAAGATGGCTTCCGCTTCAAAGGTTAGCTCGGGAAACGAGTTCCAGACCGTCACCATGATTGCCATAAGTAGGGTGAGATTTTTTTTCATAGGTTTCTATTATGAATTTACCTATTTATTAGGGGCGCGCAAGAAAAACTTTCACTTTTTTTCAAAACTTAAATCCTAACGCTTTGAACGGGGCGGCAAGCGATGGGGAGCTTTTCACAAGTGCGCGGCGATAGAGAAGAGCTTTTTCGGCGGAATCTATTGGGACGAGTAGCGAAACTTCATCGCGCAGCTTTTTGAGCCGCTTTAATTCCTCTTCCACTACGGGACTGGTGCAGGTAGAAGTTTTGCCGCCAAGGGGTGTTACGGATGAGGTCATATTTCAGTGTATTTGAAATTTATTTGGAAAAATAACGATGATTTTTGCGGGCCAAGTGGCGGCGGAGAGCTTCCTTCCCTTCGCAAAGCCATTCATTTCCGCTCGCCGTGGAAGTCTTTGTGCGCCAGTGAGGAATCACCATATCCCCCTCCGGGAAGCTAACGCAATGCTCCCCTTTCTTATAGCAATGCCAGAGGGTTTTCCCTTTTCCGCTGGCGTTACCGACAAATACGGAATGAGAATAGAGATACCCGGCATCCACCGTGGTTTTATGAAGAGGGTGCGCGGCGTGGGCATCGCACTTTCCTTGTCCAGAAGAATTGGGGTTTGATATGGTGAGATCGAGTTTCATAGGTCTATGGGTCAATTTATCTACTTATTACGGCTCGACAAGAAAAACTTTCAGATTTTTTCTATTAGCTTTCCAATCAATCTTTCAATGGGCCGCATTTTATTAGGGAAGAAGATATGGAGAAAAGTGAAAACGAAGACTATCGGCCAGAGTAGAGCTACCACCGCCGTCCAAAAGAATTCTATCGGGCGCATCGCTGGTCGCTTAATAAAATTCCAGATGACGTAAAGGAAGAGCGCCGTGGCGAAGAAACCATTGATGTAGAGGAGGAGTATTCCGTTCATATTAGGATTGTTTTGATATTTTACTTAACTTCCTTACTTGGCGTCCTTAATTGCTTGAAAAAACTCACTCATATCTTGTAGGCATTCCTCGAAAAGAGCATCCCTAAAGTAAGCAAAATCCTGTGAGTGTCCGGAGTATGAGGCGTGGGATATTTCATGCGTCGCCTTGGAGAGCAGTCTGTATGCGTCCCCGCGCTTGTTAATGGAATATCTCATTTTACCGTCTCGCAGGATGGGATTGATAAGGAAGTAGTGTGTTCCTTCCGAGTAAATATGCTGCGCCAGTGTAGTTTGCTCACTGGTGTCAAAGACCAGACCGATTGCGAAGTTAATGTTTTCCTGTCCCGTCATTTCCAGATATTTTTCGAGAGCTTTATCAATTACCGCGTACCACTGCTTAATAAAGGAATACCTATTGCTGCCGATAGTTCCTTTCGTTGGATCGTAGAATTTAATCAGGTTAACGATTTTCTGGTCATTGCACTCATTTACGATAACCATGCTCGCGAGTATCGGGCAAAGCTGTTGCTCCGTATAATGGGCGTTCTCACATTGTCCAAAATCCCTCCGCATAACGGGCTTTTCCGCATGAGTAATTTCAGCGGGCTTTTCCTCCCAAAAATTCTTCTCCCCGGTATCGGCAGGGGCAATCGTGGCTTCGGTTTTCTTTCGCTTGCTCAGGAATTTGGCCTTATTTACGTATTTGGTGAACCGCTTGGATTTATCATCCAGCGCCGTAACGCAATCCACTGCCAACTCCTGCATAAAAAGATTGAATTCCTGTTGATAGGAGTATTTAAGAGAGTCCCGATTGGAGAGCAGAATATCCCGACTCTTTTCCGGCGCGATATTCAATATCACTTGAGCGGGGACTGCAATATAAGACGAAAACATTGCAATTCCATTTACCCTCACAATGAGAAGATTCTTTTTCCCGCTTTTATTCACCCAAACCTCCCCAAAGGAAAGATCGCGCACCTTCCTCCCGCGATGAAGCGATTTATTGATGCTTTCTCCGTTGAGATAAACGCGAGTGTAGGGAAGGTAACTCAAATCCATAAATTCCAACAACTTCTCCTTCATGCTCTCCGCCGAGGATTCAACAACAATTTCAAAAGAACATCCGCGCACAAACTCTTTCCCTTCTTCAATTGTAAAATCCGCGCCGCTCCCCTCGCATACATAATTAAAGGAGGTTATTTTATAGCTTGGATTTGCAAACGCGAGCAAAACTTTTGCCTTTCCAAAGCCCCCCGCGCTATTCCCTTCTTTTGCAGCAGTATTTCCAACTACCATGAATGTATTAAGTAAAATATCCTTGCTCATTCCTTTCCCTTCGTCCCGGAAAACGATTCGAGAATTTCCGTCTTCATCCTGAGAGAGAGTGATGTCTATTTTTGGAGTGCCCGCGTCAAGCGAATTTTGTGCCAGTTCCCTCCATATAGCCAAGCGAAAGTCCGAGTAATTATTGCGCTCCGTTAAGAAGAAGCGATTTCCGATTTTTACGTTTCCCGTGGTGGTTTTCATTTTTAAGTAGGTTTTAAGGGTTTATTTTAGGCTGATGGACAGACTTTATAGAATAAAAAGGGGGCGTCAAGGCAAATTTTAACAAAAAGCGAACTATTTTTTAGGCACCAAAAAGGATTAGGAGTATCAGTTTTTACTCATGGTGGCGTCACAACTTTAACCAAAGTAATTACAACGTCCAGTAAAAAATAGAAAAGCCGCACGGTTAGGTGCGGCGATTCATTTGGAATTAAAATCGGCTACTTGTTAATTTTGTCGGCGTGATATTTGAGAATGAGAGTTACCGCGCGAGCGATTAGCTGCTTTTGCACATTTTCCTCGGAATCAATGGCGGTTTTATCCTCCGTTTCGCAGGGAACTGGATGATCCCCCTTAAAGATATAGCTACTCTGGAAGTATGCTCCTTCCGTGGTAGATGCAAAGTAAAGGCCGCACGTATGAGGAATTCCTTCGCAAAAGAGTCCAATAACGGCAGATTTGCCGCCATTTCCGTCACTATCAATTGGATGGAAACTAAAATTAAAATTAAATCTTTTCATAGGATTCGGTTTAGGCTTCGAGAGGAATAACGGCGTAAATTGTGCAATCTTCGGGGCGGCACTTAAATCCTTTTTTAAGAGCGGCCCTGCAATATAGAATTTTAGCCTCTTTTAAGGAAGCGTAGTTTAGTGCGCCAACCAGATCGAAAAGAAAATTCCCTTCGACAATCCCTCTGTATGAGTTAGCTTTTATTGCTAGTAGGAAAGTTCTTTTCATAGGATTGGTTAGCCAACAATTTTTCCAGTGTAGCGGGCTTGCTTATGTTCATTCACTTCCAAGTAGCCAAGCCCAGCGAGGCGAGAGACACATTTTTTCGTAAGAGTGTCCTGCGCGAAGGAGTGCCATCCAGGATTACTTGCGAAAAAGGCGAGCATATTGAGAAGGTGTCGGAAATTTCGGGTGCGAGTAGTCATATTCCTAATCTTTAAGGGCTTCGTGCTCTTCGAGTTCCTCGGCAGTTGGATTGCGGTTGATATTTTCCACCTCCCAAGTGTCGGTCATATACCGTGAGCCGGGGACATCCACTGGGATATTTGCGGCGGCGTCTTGGATTTCCTGTTCGGTGTCTCCCTCCACTACGGTTTCGTAAGAGGCGGTCCAGCGGATAATTCTTTTCATATTTTTGGTGGTTAGATTTCCTACTTGCTCCGGCGGCAGATAAGGTGAGAGAGGGAGCGCCACACATCATTCCGGCGGAGGCGGGCGCGTTCCAGTTTTTGAGCTGGCGTGAGTTTTTGGTATTTGGCAAGGTAGTTCATAGGTTTCTAGTTTTATCGGGCGGGATTGCCCTGATTGAATTTAATGAAAAATCGGCTCGCCGTCAAACCTTTTTTTCTTTTATTTTTCCCGCATTTCCTAGCGAGTTGCCATGCCGCGAATCCAGAGGGAGAATTTCACTGCCTCTACGGGGCGGTTTCTTCTCAGATACTCGAAAATATCCATCGTCCTAGCCGCGACAATTTCCGGGGGGTTGAAAAGCATGTTTTGCCGTGGCTCGTCAGCCTTGAAGATATGGTCTTTAACGTCGGAATGATTTCCGTTGATATAGTTGTTGGCGGCGGTAGATAGGTTGGACATAAAATGCTCTCTTATTTGGATTTTTTCTCTTTCACTTTTTACATTTCATCCAATCGCTTAACGGAAGCGGTGGCAACAGTAGCTCCAGCGGCATCCTTTATGGAAAGGGTATTTGAATCAATTCTCCTAAACCTTTCCCCCGCCTTTTTTGCGCGAGTGGTAAGCAGATCGGTAATCCATGCCCTTGCGGCGGCAAGTGCCTTTCCTTTATTTGGGAAGGTGTCAATGGAACGGGAGATTGAAGTAGTGAAAGTGACAGTATGAGGCTTGTCATCGGCTCTAATCGTGGCGCTAACGCTGGCCCTCATGGATTCCCATTTACCCGTTCCATCGAATGTTCCGAATTGTGCGGCGTGACGTTGAAGAGTGCTCATATTTGGAGTTTATTGCTGGGCGCAGACGTTTTGGATTATGCGATGAACTCGGCGGGCAATTCCCGACCCAGAAAACACTCCTGCTGCGGTGGCGTATAGCCTCATGGGATGTTCGGGGTCAGGGGCGTCTTTAAGTCCAAAGTCTCGGGCGATAATCCCTCCGGCCACAATAGCGGCATCATCGCCAAGGTAGTTAGGAATTTCCGGCCTTGGAGAGAAAACAAAGACAAATCCATCCTTTGTGTCACCGCCAACGAGGGTACCTTTCCAGTTTAATCCGACGGCAAGAAGATCGGCGCATACCCGGTGAATGTTTTCCTGAGTGCGATTATTTTCGGTAAGATACTCCTCCAGCTTTCCCACGGAAAGAGTGAAGGAGTGTTCCCCGTTTCCGGTGGTTGCTTTCACGCGGGCGGGTTTGTGTTCCGTAAATGGAAGATTTTTCGTGATGATGGCTTGCATATATTTGGATTATTTATGGGTGGCGACAATCTCGGCCAAGGTAATTCCTATATCATGCGGAACACCATTGGCGCACTTCTCATGGACTACTCCAGCCAATTTCAAGGCCAATTCCACATCCATTGCGGGAGCGGGAGCTTCGTCATCGTTTTCGAGGGCGATGTCAGTGACAGTGAAGTTTGCGGCCTCCGCTTTCATACGGGCAATGGCGGGGCAGGCAGCGCGGAAAATGAGCGGGCTTTGGCTTTGCGCCACATACACGCGGAATTTCTTCGGGTTTTTAATTTCGTCCTCGGCGAGAGCGACTCCATTCTTAAAGGCTTCCGCCAGATTGGGATTTGTTCCATAGAACCATTTTGCATGGTAGTCCGTACCTTCTTTTTTTCCCTGAAAGTAGCGAAAAACGTACCCGTGGTTATAGGCGGCGAGTTCGGCGGGAGCGATAGAGGTAGTTTTAGGCATATCTGATTCTAATTCAAAATGTTTCAGCGGTCAAACTTTTTTTTACTTATTTTTTAAGAAAAATGGAGAAGCATGTCCACCCGCCACCATGAACCAGGACGACCAGCTTATCGCAGAAGCGCCCCTTTTTGTTTTCCAGGAAAAAGAGCGCCTGATGAGTGGAGGTTTCATAGGAACTACGAACCTCCGCAATTACAGCTTCTTTCCCCTTGGAATCCAGAACCCCCTTCATTCGCCCATAATCCGTGCAACCGGCGACAGAATTGACGGGGGTTCCTTTGGGAGGAAGTTCCTTGTCGTTGCCCGGAGTTATGACGGTAATTTCCAATTGATTGAAGATTGCCGGGGGCAGATCGTCGAATTCATTTTCCATTTTAATTCCCACCCCATCGCAATTGGAGCACTTAACGGTTTGCGTTCCTATGAGATTGTGAGAATAGCGATTTTTCGCGCCGCAATTGGGACATTTCCTGTCAGGAAACTTAACAACTGGCCGATTATAGCGGGGGCAAGTAATGCCGCGTTCCACTTCCTTCTTGCCTTCGCACATCCAGCAGGTTTGATTTTCAAAAATTAGAGTATTATTGAGGAGTTTCATGTTATTTGGATTTGTTTTGTTATATTTCCACAAGGGTAAGGGTTGTGTCGGGGTTTAGAGATTCCCAAAGGGTGAATATCCAATTGTAAGAAGTGCCTTGAAACTCGATGACAGCGGAGGCTCCGGTTTCGTGATTATCGTAAAAGAGTACAAACTGTTTCATAAGTCATTTTAATTCAATTCCCCTCGCTCGTCAACGCTTATTTTGAGAAAAATTCACAAATCTTGGAGTTATATCCGTACAAATACCATCCCGCACTTTTTGAGTGCAGGTTACAAATTTGGGAGTGCGTTTTCCATTAACGTCCTATTCGTTGTAGCATTTGGCGCTCCTTTCGTTCGTTGCGGGTTAGTGGGGCGGATTTATTGCGCCCGAAATTATGCGGAGGCGAGCAGATGTTTAGCGACGGGTACGGCGTGCTCCGCATCCCACTTCGCCCAGCTTTCCTTGTTATAAATACGGCTCCGCTTCTCGCAGATGGCAAGGCGGGCAAGTTGCCCCTCGTCGAGAGGAAGTTTGCGGAGTTGCGCGAATTTGGCGGGCTCGGCGTAGAAGGTGAGGCAGTCGAATTCCAGCTTCCCCTCCTCATTTTCGCCGAAAAAGCACATTTCCGAATAAGTGCTCGCCTTTGGGGCATTATTCCAGTCGTCGTTCCGCTTCGGGTTGCTCGTTTGCGTGACGATGCGCTGGCCTTGGTTTTGCTTGGTTTCAATCCAAACGCGCTTGGAACAGCGAAGGCGGCGGCCATAGGGCCAGTCAGGAATGACGTGCGCGGTTTCCGCGCTTGTGTGGGTGGAGTTACTGAGCAGTTTTGAGATCATATTTTTAGGTTTGGTTTCTAGTTTTCAGCTTGGTAGCTGATAGAGGTTAATCTTAAAAAGAAAGGGTGTCAATGATTATTTTTGATTATTTTTCGGGAGGCTCAGGAAAGCGGAACCCTTCCTTGGTCCATACTTGGCCGAATTTATAGGCATAATCACTTGGATTGACGGGCTTTTCCAAAATTTTGGGAACGTAGCCGTTTTTCCATTGCAAGGCCCATATTGTTTTTGTGTTATCCACCCCCGTTGAAATAACACAAAGCCCATGCTCTTCGATTTCCGCCAGATTATCCTGGGTTAATTCTACGGTGGTGTTAGCAACGGGATTATTTAGAAAAACATGACTTATTACTCCGAATGCTCCATATTTTCCCACCATTTCAGGATCGGGCTGCAAACTTTCGATAAATTCCTTGGCGGGCACAATGTCAATCATCCATGGAGGCATGGGAAACTTTGTTTCCTTGATTTTATCCTCTAAAATTTTGAGATTTTCGGGACTGCGAATAGACGAACAACAGGATAGGCACATATTTTTAGATTTTTAGCGCAGTCGAACAGATTTTCCACCACAATCCCAAGGAGAGCCATTGCAGCATCCAGTCCATTCGCCAAAATGGTTGACGAAACGGTTGAGGAATTTGCGGCGGGATGTTTTCATGCTATTGGCGATAGGAAGGGTAGTCGCGAATCGGTGAGGGGTCCACTTGATCCAATTCGTTCCACTTGACCTCAATTCCTATGCGCTTACTGGCCGCGACGAATTTCAGAAAGTCGTTATCCTCTTCAAGATACACAATTCCATCCTTCTCATAAGAAGAGTTAGAAATTTGCTTTTCCAGACCCAGTGCCTTAATTTCGGCGCGAGGGACGGCGAGCCAAGCATGGGAGGTGTCCGAGTGAAAGTCGTATGTTTTGGTTTTTGTCATAAGTCTGTTATTTGGCCTTAAATTAGTTCGCTTTTGGGCGGGCGTCAACCCTTTTTCTTTTTATTTCTCCCGATAAATTCGGAAAAGGAACTCGGCTAACGTACCAGAATGTCAAACTCTTGACCATCCTCGCCGGGGGTGTTGATCCGCATTGTCTCCCCAATTCGGAAATCGGCTACCGGAATAGACATTGCTCCGAACTCAGTCTCCAAAGACGCAGCGCATTGCTCCAGAGTTCCCGTGCCGATCTTGCGACCGTCAACAGTAATTGTGTAATTTCTCTCAAGCGAATACTCCTTAATTGTTTTGGGCGGAGGGGGAAGAAGGGTTTTCCTCGCCAGCTTCTTAAATGAGGTAATCTTACTCATGGTGAAGGCTCCATCGCTAATCCCGCCAATCCTTCCGCTCTTCTCCATGTCTTTATGGATTAAAAGATAGTCTCCATAAATTGTCGGAGGGAAGTCATGCTTCTTTGAGCGTCGTAGGCAAACGCGAGTCACTTTTAGGAGATATTTCGATCCGTAGCATTCAATTTCCACCACGTCTCCGGCGGTAACTGAGATTTTAGGGGCGGTTTTCACGGTTTTGAATTAAAAGTTAGGGATAAAGTTTCCAGCGCGGCCCGTGAGTCTTTCTCCGCACTTATTGACGATTGCGCTCATTTGGGGGTAGCACGCATGCCAAGTAGGGTAATCCACTCCATATTGCAGCCCTCCCTCGAAAGCGCGCACCTTGCGAAGATGGCGGGAGATTGATTTGATAATAGAGCGGGCGGTGAGAGAGTTCATGGCATATTTTAAGCGATTATTTGCGGCGTGTCAATGTTTTGTTTTAAGATTTATGAGTAGCATTTCCGATAAATTCACTGTTTTCCGGGTATATTTTCTGAAATTCCGTAATAAGCTCCCATCGTTTATGGGTGATTTCGGAAACTTCCTTTAACAAGTCGGCCTCTTTCCTGGTAAGCGCCGCAATATCTTTTGCCATCCTTTCCATGCCGCTCCTATGCAACGCGGCGGCGAAAAGCTCTTTATTTGCGGAAATTGCCATCCTAATTTCGTGACGGAGTAGTTCGTAAATGGCAACCTGCCCCTTGCAGGAGATACCAGGATTCGTTGAATCGAAAAATAAGCCGCGCGTTTTGTAGTAATCCGAATCATCGGGTTTAACGTACCTTAGGGTATTTCCATTTTCCCAAGTTTGAAACTCAAACAGTCCGGTTTCAGGATCAATTCCGCCCTGTCCGTTGACCCTGAATAACTTCCCTCGGTACAGTATTCCTTGGGTTTCCGTATTAACTAGACCTCGTTCATGCGTGTCAACATGGAATGTCGAGCCGGAGTTTGGGGTAAGGAAAATGCCTGTCCCCCTTTTGGTATTGATCTTAATGACTTCGCTCATAGGAATTAGGCGTTATTAGTTTTCGTAGCAATCGCGGAGGCTTCCCATAACTTGGATAAACCACTCATGGGGCATTGGCATAAGATTTGCCTTATTGAGATATTCCGCCAATTTCTCCTTGCTCATGGCGTTCTCTACCATCCCATCCGTCATGGAAACAAGGCACACACCAGAGGCGCACAATTCTCCTTCGGCGGGGTGATACGTGGAGCTTGCGCCAGTATAGCCGATCTTTTTCGTCCACTTGGCATTCCACCCGTCATTTGGGTTAAACTTCTTCCCTTCGGGGTTTTTACAGACAATGCGCCCGCAGATGATGTCTTTTGGAGTCCAGATGAATTGCATAAATGGCTATAAGGTTATTAGATTTCGCGAAGGTGGGGAAGGGCGGTTTTCCGCTTCCTTGCTCGGCATGTATAGGATGGTTCCCGGTGCCAGCAATCTATCTTAGATTCCCCAACTGAATTTAATTCAATTCACCCCCGCCGTCAACAACTATTTTTGCTATTTTTTCTGGAGCCGCCTATTCCTACACCCTATACCCCATGCCTCGCGCAACGCGGGTAGCAATATCCATTTGCCCAAACTCCTCGGCGCATAAATTCTTGAAAAGAGTGGTGCGGTAGGGTGTTTTGGGATTTTCCACCCATTCAATTAGAACAATTCCGCAAACATACTCCCCATCATGCGTATGGATGGGCTTAAAATGCTTTTCGGCTTCCTTCCGGGCGATTGCCTTCAATTCATCCCATCCACCTTCAATAAAGTCACTAAATTCCGTTCTCTGCCCAAAGGTAGGGTATCGGCGTCCGTACCTACTAGATACGGCGGAAACATTCAGCCCGCCCCTATATCCATTTGGAGTCGAAAGCCAATCGTAGCGCATCCTCGCCTTAACAATGGGCCTTTCCGCGGCGAGTGCGGCGAAGTTTGAGGAGGTTTTATAGATGGGGAATTTCATTTAAGCTAGTAATCGGAACACTTCCTCAGGCAAGCCTGAACGTCAACGGAGCACTCCGCGCCGTCGTCTATTACGTGGACTACTGCTAATTCGTCCAATTCTTCGGGTTTAACGTCCAAAGATTTTGCCAATTCAAGTCGAGTCATATATTTATATTCTATCGTTTCTCCGGGCCATGAGCAACAAGATTCCCAATTGGAATTTGTTCATCATAATGTTTTCCCAAAATATCCCAACTCTCGCAGTGGGCAAAACCCCCGCTAATGCGATAAACGGAATAAATCAAAGGCTTTGTCCCGCGCTTTTTCACACCTTTTTCTACTCCCATTCCTCGAAAATGTCCGGGAGCATCTACTGCATTGTAAATGCGGCTTCCTTGAGAGACGGGAGTAATGGAAGTTTTCATGCTATAATTTCCCAGAGTGTGAAGGTGTATTCCTCCAATTGGTTTGGTCGAGTTTTCCCCTGTAAATGAGGGTTTGGTGAATAATTGTAAGTCTCCAAAACCTCAACGATATTCTCCATTGACATGCGGCAAACCTCAACTTCCGCATCCACGCCGTTCCTGCTTATGATTAGAAGGAAAATTGATTTACCCTTGAAACTTAGTCGCTCGATTTCCGCATTATTAGTGGTAATCGTAACGGGCGCTGGAATGGGTTCCTCTCCCACATGGAATCCATGGGCACCCTCAAAGCCAACGGGCGCGATTTCATTAAGGAAAGCCTCTACTTTCCGATAGATTTTAAGAAGCAACTTCTTCATTTAGTCAGCCTTTTCCTCCTCAAAATCCTGTATATCCGTTATTTCCCCTCCTTTGCTGTCAATTTCGGCGGCGGCATCGCAAATAATACCAAATCCTTTTGCGGCATGCGGGCCGTCAAAATCGTTAAGGCTCTCCACCGTGGCTCCATCGGGCACTTCGACAAGAACGGTGCGGCTAAATGCTACGGTAACAAGTTTTTTCATAGGTCTGTGTCTTATTTTAGCTATCTATCGGGGAAAGTCAAATGGTTTTTTTACAATTAAAAAGAGCGGATGGAGTGCTTATCAATAGGAAAGGTGCGCCTTACCATTTCACGCTTCTTTCTATCGGCGTTCCTCACATGGGACGAATTAGGGTTGTCGTACCTCCCCATAAGATGAAGGGTGGCTTGCGCGTTCTCCCGGTGTCTGCCCTCCCAGATGCAACAAAATTTCTCTCCAGTTTTTCTATCGTGCGCGATAAAGCCGGAAGACGTTTCCTCGATGCGATATTCCGTGGCGGTGATTTTCTTCCAGTTAATTACGGGAAGCGGGGCGTTTCGCGGAATTCTCATAATTAACGTATTTGTCTTACTGGCCTGCGGAAAAATGTATGAATATCCTTCACTTTATCGTAAGTGACCACCAATGTCCCCCGCTGAAATTCATCGCCCCTCTCTTCCACAAGGCGCGCAAATTCGGATACTGAGCTGAAAAGAGATTCAACAAGCTCTTCGTCGCGGCAATCTCCTAATTGATTGAGGGTATCCATAAAGCTGTTAATTTGCGACATCTTGCTCTCCCCTGTAAAGGCCGCGCTTCTTATCTCGGCGATCTTCCTCTGCCGCTTCCTCTTCGCATAGCTCTGCCATACCCTCGGATTCCATCATATTACGAAGTTTGTCATCCAAAATTGCCTTAAACGCCGCTTCTAGCGCCTTACATAAAACAGGATACTTTCCGATTTCGTAGTCATCCACGCTTGGAGGCTCTTCCCTGTTGCCGGGAACATATTTGTAGCCCACCAGAGAAAACATAAGTTTCGGTTTCGGCGGCAGAATTCCGGCGGCTTTTTCGGGGATATGCTCGCAAGGAATGATTGACATGATTTCCTCGAAACCGTGCAAGCAATTATATCCAAGATTAAATGCCTTTTCCTCGTCAAACCCCTCCCCTTCCAATTCCGCCAAGACAAGGTTTTCGCCGAAACTTTTATTGAAAGCCTCAACGTAGCGATTGGGGATGATTTTGGGAATAGGGTTGCTCATACCTCAGTTTAATCTTATTTATGCCGCGTGTCAAGAATTTTGAGCAACAAATCTTTTGACGGATTCGGAGATTAAATCCAGTGTGCGGCAGAAGTGTAGGAGTGTGTGACGTATGTAGGTGGGTATCATGGTTTGTTGCAGTATCGGAGAGGGATTATTTCCAATTCCCCGTTCCCCTTGCGGTTAATAAAATTGAAATAATGCCCGTGTCCATGGGGGCACCTAAACAGAGGAGGCTCCGAATAAATATCCATAAGAGCTTGGGCCTCCTCGGGAAAGGAGATTTCAAACTTTTCCGGCGCAATTGCCTCCCCGAACTCTTTTACTTCTTCCATGGCCCAACGAGAGAGATATTATTGCTTGCTGCCCACGTATCAATGCAACTCCTTAGGTATTCCGTATTTAGGGGAGTGAATTTGAATTGCTCGCATGGATCGTGGTATAACGCTCCCCATCCCCCTCCGGCATGAGGGTCCGGGCAATAGGTGAAGCCGTGCTTTCTGTCATGCCAATTATCGAAGGATTCCTCCACCACTTCGGTACGAGTAAATACAAAGCGGGAGGTAACTTTGGTAAACCTCATTTTAATGACGAGTCCGCCTGTGTAGCAATTCGTGCGATAAAGCTGATTACGAGATTTAACCCATAGGACTTCGTGAGTGGTGATGGTGTGCCCGGAAAAGAAACGGCGGATGCTTTGAGGAAGTTGGAATTTCATAGGGGATTGGGTTTTGCTAGTTGGTAATCCAGAAATCCCAATCTTGTGGAAGATTAAGGGCTATTGAGTTCACCTGTGACGCGGAGTGACCATGATAGTGTCCATAAACCGTAGCCAATCCTCCGTTGGACGTTATCACCATAATCGTTATTCGGTTATTCATGGGTATTTGGGTTTTATTGCAAAGAAAGCCATTTGTTAAAATTTACATCATACTCTCCAAGAGCGCAACCATTTTCTCCCACCAGTTTCTTTCTTGTATGAAGGTGGCGGGCTACTTCCTGGAAGAACTCCCCGCCGAATCGTGTGGAAAAAATAGTGTTATTTGCGTAGAGGGTGTGGAACTGCATTCGGAGGCGCACCCACACTTCCGCCCATTTATCCTTGGAAGTAAGGTGGAGTAACTCAAGGGCGAGCGCAATGAAGTCCATTGGTTTCGAGGATGAGTCCCATTTCCATACGGACCAATCACCGGAGAATGGCTTATACTCTTTTTCCTCCTTAAAATGGGGGATTTCCCGCCAATGAGCAAGCCGGGGAAGTATCAGAAAATTCGTCGAAGAAAAATCACACGCCCTATGGGGAGGAATGTTGTAATGAAATTTCATTATTTTCCCTCTAAACTCTCTCCCAAAGTGGATTGCCCTCGATTTCAATCCGACGACGAGCGAAAGGAGTTGTACCTACATAGGTATATGGCCTATCCGTCCCGATAATTTGCCAATACTCCAGTCCAAAATTGCCGCCATGCCCGTCGCTTTCCGACGTAAGCTGGACGTAAATTTCTTCGGCCACTTTTTTGAATATGGCTCCAAGTGGGATAGGTTCCGGTTTCAATTTCCTCTCCGCCGCCGCTTTAACGAGAGCATCCCTTATTTCCTCGGCATCCTTATGTTCGTCAATGCAGTAGATGTCACGAATTTCCTCGATAAAATCAGCGTCCCTTTGCAATGCCGCCCCCGCTTCCAATATAAGGCGGAAATCATCGGGGTGGGATAGTTCGGTGATGCTCCGCTCCGCAAACATTGCGTAAGCCTTTTCTTTAAGTTTCTTTTCCAGGTAGATCATATTTAAGGAATAATGTGCAGCGAATTACCCGACGAGATCGAAACGTAGTACCGGGGATTAGCTTTCCATGCCGCTTTCATGGAACGGAAGCCAAGGCGCTTGTGTATGCCATAAGCCTGACAGTAATCCTTAAACTCCCCAAAATCCTTATACGTCGAATGAAGGTCGCGCCCCTCCTTCTTTTGTTCCAGAAAATCGGGCAACTTTGGCCGCAGCTTAAAATGGCTGAGGATGGCGGCGTGAGGTTGGGTAATTTTGGAACTTTGCCCATTTATTTTGTATAGGCGGCGCTTGCCATTGATAAGAACGGAAAAGATAACCTTTCCCGATTTGTACTGAAATTCAAGGGTTTTCCCTGAAACTTTGCGGCGGAAAGAGGAAGTGAACATATTTTTCAGGGGTAGGTTTTTATGCCGTCAAGGAATGGCCTTCGGGAAGGTAGTATCTTCCTTCCGTCGCCTTAACGGAGAGGAAGATGTCGGTGGCGAAATTCGGATCACCCTCCTCATTCCCAATTATATCGGCAATTAGCGCCAGATTTTTATGACTTTCCTCGCTAATTCCATTTTCATCATCCAGCGCGGAAAGGAGCACTCTCCTCGCAATGGCGGTTTTCAGTTCAAAGCGCGAAAATTTGACATTAACGCTTCTTTTGAGGTCATTCACTACGAATACAAATTCCTCGTCATCCAGATCGGTGGTTTCATGGTCGCAGAACGGATGATAAATTTTCCCAGCGGTAAGCTGATAGCGTTCGCTAGATTCGAGGCAAATGAGGGATGCTTTTTGAGATAGTTTTCTGGTCATAAATGAAGGTAATTCATTTTAAGAAAAATGTCAAACGCTATTTTCAATTTACGTACAAAAAAAGGCCCACCTTTCGGTGGACCAGTTTTTAGAAATAGGAGCGAACAACCCCGAAAGGCGTAAGACGCGCCCGCTCTTTTTCCTTAAAATTTAAGTGCCAATTCCAATTCTGTAATTTCCTTACTAAAGGGAAACTCCCCAATCTCCCGCATTTTTCTTGATTGCGCTGGTGCGGGAATCTAACTGGTAGCGATGGATTTTCGAGACAGCATCCGAACTCTATGGCAAAATTTGCTTTCCTCGCTTTTCCGGGACTTTTAGCGAGAACCCTTCTGTATGGCGCGGCAGTGGTGGCGCGAGACTGAGAAAAAGCGCCGAGAGGAATCATTATCATCCCCTATCTGCCGCGAAAAAATCCTTAGTTTCGCGCGTTGGTGTTGGCGTGGGCGCGCTCGTTTTTCAGACGGCTCTTTTCCACGTTCTTCACCTTATCCGTGGCGAAATGGGCGCGGCGCTTAATGGCGGAGGCGGAGCCGAGATTGATTCCGGCGGCGATTTCCTTTAGGCGTTTCTCGCGCACCACTTTGGCGCGGGCCTTGCGGAGAGTGGTTTTCTCGCGCTGCTTGGTGTAGTATCCTGCGTTCTTTTTGTTTTGGCGACCGTTGGGTTTGTTGATTGGATTATCCTCAGCTTTCTATTTAGTTGTTTTTGGGTTTGTTGTTTATTTGAAAGATTGGGAAGAAGCACTAAAATAAGCGCCGATAACAAATGCGGCTGCCCACGTTTTAAGCGTAAAAGGAATGGCAAGGGCAGGGAAAAGCGCGTTAAGCGACCAGATTAGGAGAAGTGGTCCAAAAATGACCGAGACGATGACGAGTAAGATAAGCAGGCCGTATTTCATAAGTGTTTGATTCTGAGTGAGTTAGATAAGTTGAAATTCCTTTCCCTGCCCGCCCATTGAAATAAGAGACTAGAAAACTCTTACTCAATGGGCGGGCTTAGGCGGTGATGCTTGATTTAACAGTTTTAAGATAGCTACTTTTTCGAGAATGTCAAGAAAGAGTTTTGTTTCTTTTTTCGGGCCAATCTCAGACAGCGAAGGAAATAGGAGTCGCCCGAAAGAATGTAGAGACAGCGATGGAGCAGCGTCACCATACTACTTTTTTAGCAGGAACTCCAAAGCGGCGGCGTATTTGATTTTTTGCTTTTCCGTGGGGTCGTCGGAGAGATTCGCTTTAATGTCCTCCAGTTTTACCATGAGCGCAATTGGGTTTGCCTTAACAATCGCGAGATATTCGTCATAGGAAACTGCCTTCCCTGTGTGCGTGTCATGGGTTATTGCCTTCACAGCTTCGCATATCTCATTTGGAAAACCGAAATCTTCGGGCGGGGGAAGGTCAGGCTTGGATTCCCAGCAATCGTGGACAAGAGCGACTATCTCTGCGTACGTATTTATGAAAGATCGGTGTCCAAGAACGGGCCGATGGTCCTGAACGCCCCTCAGAACTTTCAAAGGATGGTTGATGTATGGAGTTACTCCATCCCTTCGGAATTCTCCATGATGCGCTATTAGAGCGATGGTTTTGGCTATTGCGAGTAGCGTGGAGTAGTCCCTAATTTTTATCGAACTTACCATTAGTGGTGCCTTTTCCATAGTGATCGAAAGATTGAGAAAATGATTAGGTAGATGACGGCTATTGCGGCGATTCCCGAGAGCATTGTATTCCTACTTGGAAGACGCCGTAAGAATCTCCTCATCCGCTTCGGTTTCCCCAAACCCGCTCTTTTTGTGCGTCACGTAAATTGGAATACCCTTCTTCGCGGCGATGTCCTCCGCCTCTGCAAAACTCGCGGCGCGAATTGTAATCTTTTTTGTGGCCCCTTCGGAAAGTCGGCACCTATCCTCGGAATGGTTATGGCGGGGGTTGCTTCCGCCGCATGAACAGTGTCGGCCTGATCGAAAGTCTCCCAGAGGGGTGAGCGAGCTTGCGATGGTGGCGGTGAAGAGCATTGACTGACCTGCGGGATATTTTTTAAGTGACATATCTTAGGGTAAATGCTGATTGGGTTTTTGTCAAGGGTTTTCGCAAAACGATAGTTCTTCGAGGAACGAGGAAAGCTGCAACGGGGGAAGCATATACAATTTTTTGCGTACGGGGAAGGGTTTGCCTATTTCCGCCCCATTCCACCCCCATACCCCTCCGAATTCGCGGGCGCATAAGTTGAAAATATGCCCGTCTGAGCGATTTTTCACCAGTGCGGCCATTTTTCCGTCTTTATTGGAGGATTTAAGTCTTGCTTTGGCTTCTTGTATTGTCATTTTATCCCCTAGTCAAAAGTGTTTGAATCCTTATGTATCGCAACTGCAACGCGACGACATAATTCCGCCAAAAAGACGATGATTAGAATTGAAAGAACGATCACCATATAGGTTTTCTAATAAAGGGTTCGGGGATTTGCATAATTTCTCCATCGCACTCCACTCCATAGAGGAACACCATCCCTACGTGAATTACGCCAACAATTTTCCCATGAAGCGGGGAGATAACATTCCCCTCACAAAGTAGGAAATTAACAAAACTATGGATGGGGTATTTGGGCATCTTGCATTGCTTTCTCGTCGTTAATTCGGCGCAAAAACTCATCATTGCTCATTTGGCTAAATCTTGCCAGCGCATTCCTCAAGGAAGCCTCCCTGTCCCCGCGACACACCCACAAATTGAAACGCATCGCCCTTCTGGCTATCTTAGCCAATTGGCGGAAAATCATAGGGTGACGGGCAAGAGAGGAAACACACAGCCATGAGCGGCACGCCAAAGGGCGGGTGGCCTTACATCCTTTATCCCAATGCGGGCATCCAGCACAGCAGCACGCGGGGCCATCCTCCGACATTTCTCCAGAAACTTTCCCGAGACAACTATGCTCCCCGCTTTTTACGGAATGGTGACAGGGGTTACTCTTCAAAAGTATTGCATCCGCTTCGTCATATAATCCGTCGTAAATCTCTTCCAGAATTTCACGGCGATTGATTTTAGTAGGGGTCATGCGGTTAAAATGGATAAAATTGAATTGGAAAGTATGACGCGGGATGGCTCTTTTGGGTCGGTTGTTAAAAGGGAATTTTTGCTAAGAATACTCAAACATTCCGGGCAGGCATGGTGAACTCCATTGGCGTTAAAATACTTATATCCCGGCGGAAATTTGTACCTCTCATTGCTATCGCGTCTTGAACCGCAAATATCACAAGAGACAGAGTGAGTTACATGAAACATGGGTCTAATATGAATTTAGCTTAACCTTTGGTCCTCGTCAACCCCCTTTTTTCTTTTATATTTCTTCTTATCCTTAAAAGCCTTCTGCGGACGCGGGGAAACCTTTCGGGAGCGCTTTAGCTTTTCCTTCTGGGATAGGGGCCGAATAACGATCTTTTTCTTCCTACGTTTCATGGATGGAGAGGCACCGTTTGCCGATTCTTATCAATTCGCCGCCTTCGAGGAGGAAGTCCTCCTTTATTTGGGCGCACTCCTTAATGGGAGTCATATCGCTTACCTTTCCCATTCTTATCGCTCCACTCTTCATTTTCCTCCTCAACTCGGACATAGATTCCCCCATTCTAATCACAAAGAGAGCTTGCAGTAAGGTTAGGCCATTAAAGATGGTAAAATCCACGTCCCTCCATTGAAAGTAATCAATAACGCAGGAATTGTCAAACGGGCGGGCGCTATCAACGGGGAGGGTGGGAGCGGCTTTAATTTGCATAAGTTGCTGGCGGGATAAATGATTGGAATGCGATTTAATGAGCAATTCCCGCATGGCCCCAATATGCGCCGAAATTGTTTCAATTGCTCCTGAGTTTTCTGATACTCAGCATAGGAAATGCGAGGGCTTTGGCGTTGGCGGATGTAGGTGGCGAGGAGTATTCCGACGAGGATGGTGAGTTGTACCACCAGAAGGAGAATTCCTATGCTTTGGGCGCGGCGAATGTTCATATCTTTAAGAAAGGGGGCGATTTTCCGTGATTATCGCGAACCACTCATTTACTAACGCTTATTCCCCTTCGGGCGGCTCCGGCGCGGGGGTGATGTCCACCACTTCGATGAGGGAATTGGCGAGGAATTCCTTGCCGAATGCCGTTAGGGTGCCATCCTCGCATTCCATTGTCCCGGAAGCGACAACGGTTTCGATGACGAGCACCTTTTTCTGCTCCGCCGTCAGCGGAGTTTCGCTTTCGATGGGCTTACTTTTCCGGCCTTTGAATCCGCTTTCGCGGCGAACGATGACTTGATACTTGAACATGGCTATTTGGTTTCTATTTTGTTTGCCTCCCTAGTGATAAGGGCGGCGACAATAGAATTTACCACGTTAAAAGGGGAGTGTCAAGATTTATTTTAAGAAATTTTTCGACAGTTAGGAGGACATTAAATTAGGAATCACTTTACTCTTCATCCAATGCTGATTGCTTTGCACATGCTCGGCGCGAACATACTTGGCGACATTTTTACGAAAACTTCCATAGGTGAAAGAATCGGCATTTCTTACCACAAAACCCTCTTCTTCGCCGGATACCATTGAGTAGATGGATTGCTCCATACCGTTTGGGTCGCAATGGAAATACGGAACGACTGTTAAATCCAATAAAGCCGCCCATAACAAAGTATCATCCCACGACAAGCACTCATTCTTTTCATTCCAAACGGAGAACAAATAGAAATAGCTTTTTAATTCGGTATAGTGAATCGAGTGTTTCGCAAAAAGGTTCTCGCCGCAAATTCTCCATCCCTCCGGCAGATCAAATAACTTTGCCGATAGGTAGTTCTTCACCCAACTGCGAGATTCGTGGTTTTGGCTATCCAATGAGCGGGCGTGAATGTAACCATCCCAATATCCGGTTGTATTTTCCCCGTCCATTTTAGTGGAAATTACCAATCTCTTTCCAGTAAAAATGGAACAGTCCTTTAAGGTTTTATCGTCCTCCGTTCGGCCCGGACTAAATGGAAGGTGATAGGTGCGAGGGTATTTGATATACTTTTGGAATCTGTCCAAAACCCCGCCAAGAGTGAGAATCTTTTGGACCGATTCATCGAAGAATAACTCTCCTTTAAGGCGGGTGCCGTTGGAGTTTTCTATGTTGCCCCACTTATCATAGAAATAATCTTCATAAAGGTGTTCGGGAAGCACCCTCTTCGATATACCCGCCGCCTTCCTTACTTCTTCGGGCGAGATTAGGGTTTGCTCCGCCGCGATATGGCACTCCCCACAAAGGCTCGCCCCATTTTCAAGGAAATACCCCCCATTGTCCCATAAACGCCTTTCGTAGATATGGTGGGCGTCTTGGGCGTCTTTTCCGCAGATAACACACTTGCCCCCATCGCGGGCGAAGATGTATTCTCGGAAGGAGTCTCTGGTAAGTACTTTCATATCAATGGGTTAAATTAACACTAGCCTCCGTCATATTCATCTTCGTGCGCCACGCTCAGGGCTTCCGTTTTTCCCCCATAGCTTTCCGATTTTTCCTGCATTTCCGTTAAGATACGGCCTACTTCGCTGGCTCCAAATAATTCGCAAAATCGGCCAACCATAGCTTTCGCTTCATCTTTGTAGAAAATAGGTTCGGAAACTACCCTTTCTTTTAGGGTAACAACTTTAGTAATCCAAGGAGTATGAACGTCAAAATACTCAATGATAAGCGAGTCTCCGGTATTTTCCCACTTCCCAATTCGGTACGCATCATTCCCATTGCGAATCAAAGCCTCCGTATATGAATTTCTCTGCAAATTCCATTCCCCGCCGTGATCGTCAAGCAAGCAATTATAGGAGGCGAGTTCCTCAATGATGGCAATCAATCCATCGCTTACCTTGGTTTTGAAATCATTTACTTCGATGTTCATCTTACAATAAATTTGGAAAACTCAGGCAAATGCCCATATTGGCGCAGTAACGTACCGCTCACAAAGTTAATCTCGGGCCTAGAAAAGAGATGTACCACCTTAACGTCCGGCTTCAATGCGCGGTAGGCGGCAATAAGATTCTCCTCATAAGCGAAATCGGCCTCACTTCTTAATCCGCGGATAATGACGATTCTGGTGTTTGGGTGTTGCTTCTCCAGATCGGAGACATAGCTGGTAAGTAGCTCCCCATCGCCAAGAGCCACGGAGTTAATTCCCTCCAATCGAAGGGTTTCCACGGGGAAGGGGAAAGTATTGACGGGCGATTTCTTTGGATTTCTAGCGAGAACGACAATAACCTCGCCAAAGATTTCCTTCGCTTGAAGGGCAACGCTTAAATGCCCAATATGCAGAGGAATAAAGCTGCCGGGGTATAGGGCGATTATTTTCATATCACTTTCCCTCGTATCGGCTTTTATACCAATTCTCTACCATTCCAATTCCCTCCTCCACTCCCTTCATCGCAAATAGGCATGCTGCTATTACCGACCCAATTAAGAGTCCGAGGTAGTAACCAGGATTAAAGTAATTTCCTTTTTTCATTATGGTGAGTTTATTTTGAAATGAGTTGTAAAATCCAATCGCTCTCCCATCTTAAACCGAGGGAGGGAATCTATGCGAGGGGTAGGAAGGGTGTTGAGGTAGCCTTTCAGGAATCCGGCGCGTTTCTCGGAGACAGTAACCTCCTTGAAGGTAGTTTCCTCCATGGTGCGCGTTTCAATGACGAGAACGTGTTTACCATACCAGCCCGGATATTTGAAAACGGAGAGCTTTACTTTGCGGATGGGTTCCATATTATTGGAGGAGCCAAATGTAGGTGAGGATGAGAGTGGCGTAATGGATTAACTGATCGAAACCTATGCTGCAAAAAAAGTTATGAATATCCCCCTTCGCATAAAGATAGCTATTCAACCGGCTGGTAAGATAATCAGTACAAAAATGGGCGGCGAAATTGAGGGTAATCCAGCGAGTGAAAGCAAGCGAGTCCATCTTCCATCCGCTAAGCACTAAGACGCAGGGGAACAATAGAAGGAATAATGAAATGTAAGTAACGCAATGTCGGAATAATGCTTCGTTATTCTTGCTCTTATTCTTGGCCTGCCAATCGGTTTGTAAAATAAAATCGGCCATCCAGTGAATGACGAGGATGGAGAAGAGAATGAAAAGCGAGATATTCATATTTAATAAAGTGTTCCGAATAAAGGTTTCGTCCATAAGCCTTTTGGTCGGCAGGTTTCCTGAATTGCGACCAAATAGAATAACGGGCTATCCATTAGTTTTTTTGCTTGCCGGTTCATGCGTAGAAAAACTCTCAATTGTAGCACAAAGTAGATAGCGAGAAATGATTGAGCACAGAAGTTGGGGATGCGGGTATAGGCAAAAAAGGCCAACGCCATATAAAAGATTACCAATTCCAGTTGCAGCCGCGCCGTGAGGGTAAGTAGTTTGAATTGTCGGAAAGAGAGCATATTTTTGTTACTTCTTGATACCAAATAGTTTTCCAAATCGCTCCATTATATCGCCGTCGCTTTTTGGTTTCTTGGCGGACTTCTTCGTATCACTAATCGCCTTTCCATTCGCCACTCCTTGCGCGTGGGCCAAATCGTAGGTCTGATCGAATAACTTCTTCAAACCGCGCGTGGAAAGGGTAACTGTTTCGCCGTCAATTCCGAATTTCGGATTTTGAGCGACGTAGATTTTCCAGAGTTCTTCTTTTGTCATGGCGGGCGGGATTAGCGAGACTGGAGTTTTTGAAGTTGAAGTTGCGTGCTCCGGCGCTCTTGCTCCAGACTTATATCCGTGCAACCTTTAATGAAAAGGCAGATGGCGACCGAAATACCGAGAGCGAAAATAGTAGCGGGTAAATTTCTCATGGCTTAATTTAACATACTTTTACAGCGGCGTCAAGCCTTATTCCGGCACCCCAGCGTCTTTAATGACAAACCGCGCCCTCAAATTGGCGACGGTAGAGGCAAGCCGCGCCTTTTCGACGGCACCGCAAACCTCATTAAAATCCTTATAGGCGGCGGGCGCTTCATCTACGGGATAGTTGCGGCAGTTGGAAAGAATATCCAATTCAAATAGCTCCCTATCCACGTCTTTCTGGTTTAGGGTGCGCTCCGCCTGTTTGCGGCCCATTGCGCGGCCCGCCCCATGATTGATAGAGTAAAGGAAATTGGAAGCCTCCTGGTTGGCTACCATGATTTTACTCCCTTGTTTCGGGTTGCCCGGCAAAAGGATTGGGTGTCCCGTTCCATAAAAGGGGGTATCCTTTAGATCGTGGTGAAACGCGGGGAAGGCGCGGGTGGCTCCCTTGCGATGAATCCAGTAAGGAACATTGTCAATGATTTCCTTCCGGTTTAGATTATGAGAAATATGATATAAAAGATCGCCCTTCACGCCGGGGAATGCTTCTTGGAATGCCTCTAAAACGAGCGCGTTAATGAGCAGGTGGTTCACTATGGCGAAGTTCGCGCCCAAGTGCATATCATTGATATAGTTTTGTCCCTCAATGGAATCAATTGGAGCATAAACCAAATGCTTATCTCCGCCGGGAAGAGGAATGTTCCACTTGTCGAATTGCCTCTCAAGGGTAGCGAATTGCCCATGCTTTCCACTGCTCAGCATATACCCAAACCCGCGACTCCCGCAGTGGGACAAAAATCCTACTTCTCCCTGATGCAAACCCCACGAATTAGCGATGTCATTATCCACGACATCCACCGCCTGAGCCTCCCCCATGTGGTTGCCGCCCCCGTAAGAGCCAAGTTGCGAAAGTTTTTCAAGCACCTTGGATTTTCCGTTTAGATCACAAATCTTTTCGATTCGATGGAAGCTCTCCCCTTGCTCTCCGTAACGAGAAGATTCTAGTTTCGACGCCCACTCCACCGGAATTCCCAATTCCTGTAAAACATGCTCTGCGGCACCTACTCCAACCAAATTAAGGAGAACGTCCTCTCTTATCTTTCGTCCTAGCGGCGCTTTTCTATTTCCGGGGCCAGTAGGAATGCGGCTTTGAATAGCATGTATGAGTTTGCGGCGAATTGTAATATCCTTAATTTCGGATTCATGCAAATCAAATCGGATATAACTCATCGAACATGAAATGTCAGGCCCAACCGTCGCAGGAAGAATAATGCTTTTTGAGGCGATTATGCAACCGACAGGCACTCCGAATCCGCTATGGCAATCCGCCCCTAACACAACTCTCTCCACCCCACGAATACGCGCCGCGTTGATTGCTTGTTCAAATGCGGCGGCGTCAGTGGATTCCGCTAGTTTTTGAGTAGCAATGAAATCAATTGGGCGATGCCCTTCGACGGGAATCATAAAACCGTAGGGTTTGGGAATTAGTGTCATGTATTTAGTATAATGAATAGCAGAACGGTGTCAAGGGATTGTTTCTTCAAATAATCACATTTTGTTAAACTCAGTGTAATGATATGTATGAATACATTAAATGCGGAAATGTCGTATGTCTATGGATTATTCCTAACGGACGGACACTTATCAGAAGAGCCCCGAAATAGAGGAAGGCTATCATTGGAAATTAACCATAAGGATGCAGACATTATTGAAAAAATAAAGCCGATTTTACCCTGCAATTCTAGTGCGAGCGAAAGAACAAGGGTGACTAATTTTGGATACAGCAAGACGATTGCTCTAAAGATTTACGATGCGAAATTCCGCAGCAACTTGATAGATATTGGATTTCCCGTTGGCAAGAAAAGTGAAATCGTAGATATTCCAAATGCGATATATTCAGAGAAAGATTTTTGGCGGGGAGTGTTTGACGGCGACGGTTCGCTGGGACTAACAGCGAGTGGGATTCCGTTCATTTCTTTAACGACGAAAAGTGATAAGTTAGCTACTGCCTTTAAGCAGTTTGCGTTAATAAATTTTGGAATTACCATATCTTCCAAAAGAAATAGCCGAGATTCCGTGTTTAACCTTATGTTAAGTAAGGAAAATGCGGCAGTAGTAGCATCCAAGTTATACTACGATGGGTGCTTATCCTTGAATAGAAAATACAACAAGGCCAACGATGTTAAATCATGGGTGCGTCCGCAGAGTATGAGAAAGGTTTCCTCCCGTAAATGGACGCAAGAAGAAATTTGTGCCCTTAAAACCCTCCCCTTGGAAGAAGTATGTAAATTAACGGGAAGAACGGCTTCGTCCGTTATCAACAAGATTCAAAAAATCTACTCTAAATCAAAGGAACTTAAAACCTAGCCCCAAATGTAGCTAAGGTCATACGGAATTTTCTCCCACGCAGGAATATCGTAATGATTGTTGGTGGGCGGGGGAACTCCATTGGTCGCGAGGAACTTTTCCAGAATAAGTAAGTCGGGGTACCTAAGCTGATTTTTCGTTTTTCCATACCTACCTTTAAGCCACTTATCAAGATTTTTAATGTTGAGTAGTTTTTTGATGGCCGCGCAGTAAATGTCGGCCAATCCCTTGCACTTCAATCGGGAGCGATGAGAAATTAGAATATCTTCTTTTCCCCACCATTTGGGAAAGATGGGTACTCCGTCGGGGTACTGCGCCACACGATACCCAACAAGAGAAAGGCACTTATCAAAGATTTTACTTTCCTTTGCGATGCCCCGTTTTTCGCATTCCCGCCAAATGGAAGTAATATACATAAGTAATCCTACCTCAAAACCGCGCCACTGCTTTGTCGCCGGATGCGATGCCCACGCGCCGGTTTTTTTGTTAATAAGGATATCCAGAATCGTCGCCGCTTCGACAAGTTGTTTGAAAAGGCGTTTGCCGTCAAGGAGGGCGGCGTTTTGGGTTAAGTCCCAGTTTGAGAGAAAGGTCTGCATAAGCTATTGTCGCACAGCGTATTATGAATGTCAATTAAATTCTAATCTTAACAAAAAGGGCGAGGGATTTCTCCCCCGCCCCGGATTCCGTTTTACTTGTTTAGCCGCGCACCGTTGCGGCCCGTTTCCATCCGGCGATAAGTTGAGTTGGAACTTTGAATTTGTTGCCGCCCAGTGCTCCACTCATTGCTTGAGAGGACAGGTGTTTGTATTTGCCGACCACGGAAACGAAATCTCCATAGAACGACTCCTCTGTGGATGTCGGAGCGGGCGCGGAAAACCCGGCACGATCAGAGTTGTAAATAATAAGCGAGCGAAACATTTCCGCGATGGCATCCAGAAAGGTCTTGAACGAGCCCAATGGAACGGTAGTAGCCGGATCGTTTGTGCCAAAATCGTGTTCGTAATTAACGATGAATCTTCCGTCTGACAGGAAAACGTAGAATACAACGCGGGATTCGTTGTTTTTATCCACGATTTTCCAAAAATTATCAGCCCCGCTGGATGGCGAGTTGCTTGTTTGGCCTTTGTCTCGGGACATTTCGTAGTTGGGGAATAGCGACAAGGCTAGTGCATTAAATAATGCGATGTATTTTTGGTTGGTTTTGCTCCTTGTGGCGCGTGGTTTTTCGGTGGGGTTGTTTTTCATTGTTGTTGTTGTTGTTGTTGTTGTTGGGTCGCCGGTTTTCCGGTACCTAATGCTAAAAGCGCAGGTCCGCATATTTCTATGTTTGGACTTTTCGTTGCTATATGATTCATCAAAAACCATATTTACATCCAGTAGTGGATGTAATAGTATAAGCTTTCTAACAAAGAAATCCCATGTAAGCCTTTCTCCTTTTGGGATTCTTGTTCCGCTTTGGTCAAATGTAAAGGCGAAAAGCCTAGATTCGCCTTTTAATAAATCTATAATCTGATCTCTTACCAAAAATCGGAAAAAATTATGAACTTGATTAAATGAATTTTCGTCTAGCCCCCAGAAAAAATCGAACCAGCCCCCGAAATAGTTAAATTTTTTGTTTAAGAAGTTCCTCCAATCAACCTCTCCTAAATAGTTTGCCGTACGGATACCGTTCTTCTTGAAATTGGCAATGGCGGTGCGGTAATTAGGATTTCGAGAAACAGTCCATAAATCAAATATCTGCCTATCCTTTTCCCAAAAATCAAAAGTAATATTCGATCCATTTAACCGGGATTCGTCAAGGCATTCGCATAACGCTTTTTCGGTTAAAAATCTCAACCCAGGAGCAAACAAGTATTTCCTAGCCTTGAATTTGTCATGCGTTAGTAACTGTCTAACGAATAGTTTAATGATTTTTGCCCGAACCCTGCTTTTGTTTGGACAGGTTTCAAAAGAGTTAAGATGAGTTTCCATTAGCACACGAATGATCTGCCAACTCTCATTTTTCCGCTCATGGGGGCGTTTGTATCTTCTACTACCATTGCAAACTGCCCTTGCCTACCGTCTTTGGTCACTTTTTCCCATGATAAGGGAAAGTGAGGGCAGGGAGCATCGAAATGCGTAATTCGATAAGTAACGACGCCGGAGAACTTGTCAAGGATATGCGCCCTGATAGATTTATGATAAATATCTCTAATTAAATCGTTTGGCTTTTCCGCTTTCTCGGAGCCCTGCGAAGAAACCAAGTAAGTATTAAACTTAAATCTTTGGTTTTTGCCGAGATACTTTTTAGCTTTCAGTTCTACTTCTTTTTGCGTACCCCCAAATAATATAATTCTCTCAAACTGCGAGAACGGGGGGGCCGTATTGGTACTTGAGTGTTTCAACGGAGCATCTCCTGTCTCGTAATTGTCTAAATTATACTCCACCATCTCTAAGTCGCAGTATATTTTATATGTAAATTTACCCTTACCATATCCACAACTCCTGCCAATTCTTTGAAAATAGGTATCCACGCATAAGGCTCTTGGCTCCCATATCATTTTAATATAATCGCATTTGATTTGCGCTCCCATTGCCATTGCCCCGCATATCCAAGTAACGGTTGGCTTTTGGTGAGGAGGGGGTTGCGAGAGCACTACTTTTTGGAACATTTCGATGGAAAAATCGTTATACAGATTCTTATCATTGGAGCCATTGGCATGAACATGCGCGAAGGATACATCGCCAAGAAGATTCCCTTTTAGTATTTGGGTTTCCATTCTCGTTGCCACTTCTCTCGATTTGACCCTTACGATATAGTACCCAACTCCGTTTTTAGATATTTCCGATTTTAGAGTTTCTACAAACTCTTCGGAAAGATGCTCGGTTTTTGTATCAAAAATCTTGGCGTTTCCGTGATCTACTATGCGTCCACCTTTTATCATTTGACTAATAGAACAATACCCTTTTCCATTTTCAAGACGAACGACGGGCAAATCTTTTCTTAGGGTATGGGAAAATGGAGTAGCCGAAAACTGAACCATACGCAAGCCCGACAAGCCCTTAATGGACAAAATCTCATAGCCATCGGCCTCTTCGGATTCGGGCCATTTAATAACAGTTGCCCCCAACTTTTCAAAGAAATTCATCACTCTTCCTCCGGTGCCGATTCCATAATGAACTTCATCGTTGAGTATAAGCGTAGGAGAATTTTTACAGACAGCCCTGAACCGCTCAATATCAATAATACTTAAATCGTTAGAATGTAGTATGAGACATTGACCCGGATGCGAAAGAATTTCTGGAAATAAATTAAATGTTTCTACGTCAATACTTTTTAGACCCGTTATTTTACCAAAATCATACTTTGTTTGCTCCTTGTTCGATACGGATGATTGATTGAGAATAAAAACAACATTACAATTAGAATAATAATTCTTAAATAGTAGCCCCATTACCGCCGCCGTTCCTGTTTTTCCGGACATACATTCCGCCTTGCAAAGTACGTTATTCCACCCTTTGTCAAAGAAGTTCGCAATTTCTTTAACCGCATTCCATTGATTTGCGTGAACGTCGAGTGCTTTGACGGTTTTTTGGCGCATTAAGTGAGCAGAAAGCCCGCGAAGAGAGTTGTGCATATTGTTTGGTTTAACGTATCATTTAATCTTAGAATTGTCAATCCCTATTTTGAAGAATAAAGTGCCCTCACCCTTTGGAGCAATCTCTTCCTGTAAATCTTCTTCATCCCGATTCGTTCTCGCTCTAATAGAGGAATAATCTCTTTTCTAAGTAAATTGCGGCGCGAACCGGAAGTTATGCCATTCGTCTCGTCTTTCACCAAAAAGGCTTCCAGTGCAAATCGCTCCACCCTTCTTTCAAAATCCTTCTTTTCCGTATTCAAGAAGGGGTGAATGATTTTATTCCCATTTTCAAGGGGAGTTTCAAGAGGGATTGGAAAGTATTCCTCCTTCCCCCTCATAAAGTTAAGAATCGCGCTCTCCACGAAATCATCCAAATGATGGGCGGTGATAAGAGCCGAATTCTCAAACCTCTCCCCAAATGCCTCCAGCCGCCCCTCTCTTAAAGCCCCTTCGCTTGCGTTTGCAGCCCCACCAGCGCGTTTTGTGAGGGTAAGTGGCAAATGATGCGTTTCGCAGAATAAAATGGCTTTTTCGGCCATTAGATCGTTTTGCGGGCGAAGGTTATGATTGTGATGCCACGCCTTTAGTTGAATCCCCTTTCCTAAAAAGAAACGCTTTAGAAAGTGTGCTGCCGCCAAACTATCCACTCCACAGGAGAGTGCAATTACTGGGAATTTTTCCTTGTCGAGGAGGGGCCAGATTGGAGTAATCATAAAAAGTAAGTCCTCCTACCCAGACTTGAACTGGGAACCCTTCGATTATGAGTCGAACGCTCTAACCAATTGAGCTATAGGAGGTTATGAATACTTTAAGCTGAGAAAAATTGAATGTCAATAACTAAATAAAGAAAAGTGGCGTCGCTGACAGGACTCAAACCTGCAATGCCTTACGGCGGTTGGATAGAAGCCAACTCCCTTATTCAATTCGGGGCACAGCGACGTATAACTATACACTAAAATACAGAAATGTCAAATAAATTCCTCTCTTGAGTGAAATAAACGAACCGCCATGAGATCAAAGTGTAAATAACTATATGCCTAAAAAAATAATAATTCCGCGCGAAGCAATTGAGAAACTGATAATGGAAAACCTTAATATAACTCAGATAGCTCAAAAACTATCCGTATCTGCCTGGGCGATAAAAACCCGACTCAATAGGTATGGACTCAAATGTGCCCCCATAGTATGCCGCGAAGAAACTAAGCAAAAAATTAGCGCCAAAAGAAAACAGTATCTATTGGAAAATCCAGATAAGCATGTTTGGAAAAGAAATTCTAAATTCAAATCTAAACCGTGCGAAATAGTAAAAGAGTTTCTTCGTTCTCGCGGAATATTATTCGTTTCCGAATTTTCCCCTATGGTGGATGGAAGATTTTTCTCTTTGGATATTGCGTTACCGGATAAGCTGATAGGCTTGGAGATTAACGGAAATCAACACTACGAACGAAGCGGGAAATTAAAACCATACTACAAAGAAAGACATGATATATTGGAAAACAACGGGTGGAAGATTTACCAAATACATTACTCTGCGTGCTTTGATATTGATAAATGGGAGGATTTTGCAAATCAAATAAGTAATTCGGTCGCTAAAGTAGAATTTGACTACTTTAATTACATTCCTAGAAAAAAGGCAAACGCGAAAAATGTCTGCGACTGTGGGAGAAATAAATGCCATAAATCCATTCGCTGCTTGCAGTGCGTCAAGGATCAATCTATTATCCCCGTTGGAGAGAGAAACGAGCTATGTAGCTGCGGAAATAAGAAGCATTATTTGGCACAGAGATGTATAAACTGCTTTCGCGAGCCGCACCGCAAAATATACTACGATCATTGCCAGTGCGGAAACCTCAAGAGAATTAAATCCAAATTATGCCGATTGTGCAATAATAGAGGGTCAAATTCTCACCTAAGAGTGGCAGTCCGACCCTCCAGAGAGGAATTAGAGCGACTAATATGGGAACTACCCTTAACCAAGATAGGGGATAGCTATGGTGTGTCAGCTAATTCGGTAAAGAAATGGTGCCGACAATACGGCATAACCAATTTTCCGGGAAGAGGCTTCTGGAGTTAGAAAACAGTTTCGGTTACTGCCGCATAACACTTTACACTAAAAAATCTCACTAATCTTTCCTAATTCCCAACATCACACATACAATCCCGCCTATTACCGCCGCGCCGCTTGTAGCACTGCATCCACCAGCTATGAGTAGTAATCCCGCACCTATGCAAAAATAGTTCATGTAACACTATAACCGACTTTCGCAAGAATGCAATCTATATCAATTATGAGAAATTCTTTTACTTATTCCCCTGTTCGCCTTTCCTGACCCAAGCCTGTTCAAAAATCTCCTCCATTGGCGGGCCGAAATACGCCAGTTTTGCATCCTGGGCTACATCGGGAAGCAGTCCAATTGAGGGGGTATCACTTCCAGATTTAACCAAGGAGTAGAAAATATACTTCCTATCGTTAATATAGATCGGACAATGATTTGCCGTGTAATTCTTTCCAAATGCCGTAAAATTGGTGACTTCTGTGGGTTGAGGAGCGGGAGTGGGTTCGCATCCGGTTACGAAAAGAGCAATTAGAAAAATTAAGACGGTGTATAGAGGTATCGGTGACAGTGGTTTCATTTTCATAATGCTTTGATTGCGAGGCTCATTGGCACTCCTTTTCTACGCTCTTTTTGGACATTTGCAAGCCATTTTTCGCCCTTTTCTAAGGCGACACTCGCTTCTTCTTCGTTCGTGAAATAAAATCTAGGAAGTGGGCCATAATTTTCATAGGCGCTATTCTCGTAAGGAATAAAGAGGTAGTGAGGAAATGCTTCGTCCCCGAAATTCATTCCTATCATTAACCTAAAACCTTCCCCATATTCGTCAATTCTTAAAAGCATTTCTCAATATAGTACGAAACTCCCAAATGCCAACAAAAATGTCCCGCCTGCAACTTGTGAGGCAAGCTGCAAACGGAACACTTCTCGGTTACTGGAACGCGGACGCTTTTTGGACCGACTTACTTCATGTGCTTCGCCGATTTGTTGACGGCTCGCTGGCCGCTAGGGACTACTCTACTTTCGCCCCGGTTTTCGACTTCACCGCCCGTTTATACCATTTGATATGTGCAGTTGTTGGCAACAATGGAAATCAAGTTATTGAACGAGGGGGCAATGACGCACACCTCTTTCGCTAGATTTTGTCTCGTTGCTTTCTTCGGCGCGGGCAGCAAATCGAGTATAGCGGATTTCTCCACTACCTCCCCATTACTGAGAATAAACGCAGTTTCGAGTTCCTTTTGGACTTTAAGCTGCAAATAGAGTTTGGAATGATCCTCTTTGTGTCTCACTACGGGCCGGGGGAGTCCAGAGGAGTGTTCGTACCAAGTGGATTTAACCTTGAAATTTTCGGGCCTATTCTCGCGCCCTCTCTCCAAATTAACGCTGTGTTCGTAATCGAAATTGAGGAAAGCGTTAATCTTCGTGCGTTTCATCACGGATGAGCCGATAGTGTGAGTGAGTCCACTAGAGCGTCGCTTTTTAAGCAGGGGGACATCTACGCAGTATTCCACGGAAATGGGTTGAGCACCTTTTTGGGAAAGTTTGGCGATAAGGGCTGGGAGTTGGGCGCGTTTGATGGAAAGGGTTTTCATGCTCTAGTATAATATGGAATTCGCCGTCTGTCAAGAGTATTTTCTAGTAGCTGTCGCTCGACCCACCACCGCCGAAATCCCCGCCGCCACCGCCGAAATCCCCGCCGCCACCGCCGAAATCCCCGCCGCCACCGCCGAAACTGGAACTGCCGGAATCGCTACCCCCAAAGCTACTGTCGCCAAAGGTAGAGCCGGAATCGGAATCGCTTGAGCGACGAGTTTCCTTCTTTTTTGGGGTGGAAGCGGGTTTCTTGCGGGCCGAGGCTGCGACCGCTGCCATAGGAATTATGGGTGAAGTTCTGCTAATTTTGGCAGTCTTAGCTTGTATGGGCTTATGCAACAACCTACTAGCGCGGCGGAGTGCCCATTCGCGGTCCTCTTGAATTAAGCGGGCTTGCCTTTGTGCCTCCCGGCGACGAGAGCGGGAAATGCAAGTTAGTATAGCCGGAAGTATCACAAAAATCACGATCCCGACCATAACCATGAGAACTGTAAGGGAGGCTTCCTGCGAAGGTCCGCTTGGAGTTGTCGCCACTTCCTCCCCAGCGCTAACAAGTTTCTTTTCCACTGCGTCAATCGCGCCCTCCAAGCCTTTCGCGTAGTTTTTTGACTTAAAGGCGGGGACAACGACACTGGACAAAATCCGCTTAGTTCCGGCGTCGGTGAGAAAACCCTCCAATCCATATCCCACTTCAAAGCGCAATTTCCTCGTTTCGGGAAACCAGAAGAGAATCACTCCATTGTTTTTATCCTTCTGTCCCACCTTCCATGATTTTGCAATTCGGTTGCAATAATCTTCAAGGGAGGAATCCGTATCGAACTTCAAAACGGAAATCACAAATTGAGGGTTGCCGGGAGTGTTTTTCTCCAGAGCCTCCAATTTGGTGTTAAAATTCTCAGCATCTTGCGCCGAAATTGCCCCCATCCGATCATCGAAATACTTCGTAGGAGGGGCGGGAATTGTTTCGGGATGCGCCGTGAGAGGGAGTAGGAGGTTGGCGAAGAGTACGAGGGAAAAGAAGGTGATTGGAATTTTCATGCTTTTGTTTTTGTATGTTTTTAATCGTGGCTTAGCCTAGCGAGTTTCGCGGAAATTTACAACTCCCTCCACCATGCCGTAGGAAGATTTTTCCCGAAAACAGGAAGTTTCGGCAGTTTCACCTTCGCGCATGGGGCGCGTTAGATACCAAAGCTGATTTTCCTTCCATGTGGCTCCGACGAGTTTTTGTCCGGCGGGCAGATTTACATCCGCGGTGCCGCCGAAAGTTTTGGCGCGTTGGTTGGCAGTGCAAGCGGAGAGAGCGAGCGCGGCGATTGATAGCAGGGATAGCAGGATTGTTTTCATTGATTTTCGTTGCGTTTACTGTTGCGGTTGCTTTTCCAATTAAAACTTAACTTCCGGCGCGGTTTGGGCCTTTACACTGGCCTCGAAATAGGGCTTCGCTTTGAACCCGAAGAAGTTGGCGAGTAGGGTGCCCGGGAATCGCTGGATGGTGCTGTTATAGTCTTGCGTCCCAAGATTAAAATTGCGGCGCTCCACGGAAATCCTGTTCTCCGTGCCTTCCAATTGGGCGGTAAGATCGCGGAAAGCGTCGGTTGCCTTGAGTTGCGGGTAGTTTTCGGAAATCATCATAAGTCGGCTGAGAGCCTGACTAATGTTTCCTTGCGCCTTGTCAAATGCCTGCAACTGCTCCGCCGATTCGGGTGCCTTGTCCTTGCTGATTGTAACTCGCCCCACACTTGCCCGAGCGTCCGCAATTCCAATGAAGGTGTCTTTCTCGAAGGTGGCTGCGCCTTTTACCGTGTTGACGAGGTTTGGAATCAAATCACTTCGCCGCTGATAGACCGACTGGACAGAAGCCCATTGCGAGTCAACCGCCTGCGATTTATTGATAATAGAGTTGTAGGTTCCGACTCCAGTGGCGACGAGGCCGAGGATGATGACGATTACGAGAAGAACTCCCGCGCCGATGATGGTGAGCAATGTTTTCATGTTTTTGTTTTTAGGTTAGGGCTGAAAGATATAGAAGAACTAGAGTTTGTCAAATGATTTTTACCGCTCCTTACAACTCAGTCACCATAAGGGTTCCGGGTAGCCAAACCACCGTACCATGCCTAAATGAATCCCTAATCATTGGGCGGCAACTACAACAAGTTTTTCCTATGCTCATTTCCGGCAGCACTTCAAGGGGGCCAGTTACAGTTCCTTTTGAAGCCCTTCCCCAGATTCCGCTCAATTTTTT
>JAULBY010041778.1:0-13301 GCA_032358315.1 Ophiocytium majus
TTCAGCCTCTGCTACTGTGTTGGGAGTGGTGTCGTGCCCTGCTGCCTGTGCTGCTGGCGGCTGAGGCACGTCCACAGTGTGGCTCCAATGGGGACCTACATTCCACATGATGGCACAGCGCAGGGAAATCCGGCAATTACCAGAGGTGTGTTCAATTTTATGACATGTACTTCAAGTATGTACTACAGTAGTACATAGGGTTCCATGATGTGTACTCCAACTTATATGTGTGTGTGTATTTCAACTTATGAGATGTACTTCAAGTATTACTGTGTAGCATGTACATAGGATTCCATGATGTGTACTACGTAGTATATACATATAGTCTACATGTGTACCGCACAACGTAACCTTTTTCGGTTTCTTTCAAAGCGCACAACTGCACGCGGTAAACTGGCTATTGTCAACGGTGCTTTTTTATGTATGTGTGCTCGCACAACAGGCTATGCCTGCAGCATGTTCATCTTGGCGCGCGGCATCACTTGACAGAAATGATGCAAGTTGTGCTACTTGGACAGTTTCGCAGTGCCCATGATTATGATGATCATAACTGCACCATAAAAGCACTTTTATTTATACATAAGAATTCCTGACAATTGCTTCTCCTTTCCTTGTGCTCTGCCGCCTGCATGCCACGCCACGCAGGGCCCACCAAACCTGAAGGCGATGCAGACATGTCAGCTGCTGAGCTGAATCAGATGCCTGCTACTGCCACATGCCTCTCGACCGTGGTGGCGCTATGGCGGCCAGCCTTCCTGTGCCTGATGATCTATCCATACAGCATCGCTGTGCCGGTGGCAGCCTTCCTGGCTACTGCTGCGGCTATTGGCGATGGCAGCATTAGTATGGCATGGCTGGGCTTCATGGCTGGCTACTTCGCCGGCGCTGTATGTGCTGTGGTGCTGCTGATGGCAGGTAAATGGCTGCTAGTTCAGAGACTCCGTCCAGGCCCTATCTCTGGCGTGCGCGCGCTGGCAAAGGACACATACAGTGCCCTTGTGGATGCCTTGCTTTTACAATGGATCATGGTGCTGCCGTCTGGAGTGACTCATGCGGTTTTGCGCGCGTTGGGAGCCAGTATTGGCCCTGGCGTTATGGCTTACCACCCCTATGCATCCCTGTACAAAGCTGCTGATTTGGTGCGTGCACGTGGTGCGCGGGTGTTCATGGGAGGTGGCACTCGCGTGTACCATGAATCCATGACCCCTCACTCTGGACAGCGCACCCTTCACCCTGTGGAGCTTGGTGATGGGGCCTACGCTGGTACAAAAGCAGTCATCTCAGCACAGAGCAGCATGGCACCGCAGTCTGTACTGGCTGCCGCCTCATGCCTGCACCCTGGCGCTGTTGCCACAAGTGGGCGGGTGTGGGTTGGCAGCGTGGCGGTTGATGCATTCCCCAGTCGCAGTGCGGCTGCAGCTGTGCAGGATGCTGGCATGGTGGCGAAGCCCAGGCGCCCCCTGTTGGACTGTGTGCTGAAGGAAGCTGTTCTGCCTCTGCTGGGCATCCAACCGTACGTGCTGGGGCTGGTGGTGTTCACCCAAAGCGTTGAGACTTTCACGGGACTCTGGCCAGCACAGTTCGGGTCGGATGGGCTGCTGGTATGGGTCACCAGTGCAGCTGCGTCCCTGGCACTGGCAAGCAGTGTACAGCTGGTCATGGTGGTGGCGCTGCTTGCGTCGGTGCTATCGCCTGCGCCACTGCGGGGGCGCTTAGACGCAGTGGTGCCGAGGGCGCGGAGGTTTACAGGCACCTCTGCGGCTTACAGTCACTGGCTGTTGGCAGGCACCTACACAAATGCGCTGCACTACACCGTATTGCCGCTGCTTGGTGGCACAGAGCTGCTGCTGCTGCTGTATCGCGCCATGGGCGCTCGCATAGGCAGGTCCGTCTTCATACCAGAGGACGTGTGGATGTATGACATGCCATTTGTCACACTTCATAACGGGGTGACGCTGAATGCAAATGTAACGCTGTCACCACACTCCATCGAGACAGACGGCAGCACCAGCTTGACGCCACTGGTCATCGGCGCGGGTACAACAGCCGGCTTCGATGCCACAGCTCACGGCGGCACAACCATTCCGGCTGGTATTCTGCTGGCCAGCAGGGCACGCCCTCTCGCAGGACAGCTGCTGCAGGCTGGCAACCAGTACGACAGTACGCCTGCACAGATTTTTCTGGGTGGTGGACAAGCAGGGGCTGTGCGTGCCAGTGGCATGCTCGGGCATGCTGCAGTGGCTGACAACAGCACTGCGGTACCTGGTGCGACGCCGGAGACTGTGTTGACCCACCTGGCCAGGCATGCAGCGCAGCAGGCAAATAAGGTGTACCTGACATGGGTGGACAGCAAGGGGCAAGAGACTAGCAGCTACACATACAGGTGAGTGGATGGTGTGGTGTCGGCCTCCCAGGCAGAATCTGAGTGTCTGGCCTGCAGCTGGTGACAGGTGGGTCATGTAACATGCATGTTACATGATGCCCTCCGCTGGCTGTGTCACAATGTGTGTGCACATGCGTATGCTGCAGCTTACCACAGTCTGACGTGCGGCGCCTGCAGTTATCAGAACGTGACGTCGGGGAACGTGCCTGCATGCGTATACACTGGCACAGGCTAGTGGCACGCCGGTGCACCATTCCAGCCATCTGTGTACAATTCGGAATCCATGTCACCAGCTGGCATGCGGTGTACAGCACATCCTTGTGTATGCTGACACGTCTGCGTGCTTTTGCGCCCCTGGTGGCCTGCACGTGATGTGCGCCGTCGGCCGTTCTCGTTGCCTGCTGCCGCACAGCGAGTTCGAGCGCGTGACATCATTCATGGCAGGCGTGCTGCGCTTCGAGCACCACGTACCGGTGCAGGCCCGAGTGCTGCTGGTGTACCCTCCAGGTGCGTGCGCCAGCTGGCACATGGTGTGCACACACAAGTGTACGGGTGCATACCATGGTGCAACCTGTGGTGCCCCAGCACCTTGGCTACGATCTTACAACACTCGTTCAGCATGCACGGATGCCTACACATGCCACATTACGCACTGCGATGATGCCATTCTGTGGTGCACTGGGTAGTTGACCTCGATGTACCGGTGTACTATGTTTTACATTTTTATTTGTGCCCTTCCTTCCGCCACCCCTTCCCAATGGCATGCTGCCCAGGCCTGGATTTCATGGTGGCCTTCATGGCCTGCCTGAAGGCGCGTATTGTGGCCGTCCCGGTCTACCCTCCTGACCCGCGCAATCTGGCACGAGATCTGCCAAAGCTCCACCTCATCGCACGCGACTGTGGGGCCAGCCTGGCACTGACTACTTCGGCACTCAATGCTGCTACATCTGCTGCAGGACAGGCTGTGCTGGGGCTGATCAACAAACAGGCGAGTGGCAGGTCAAGTATGCCCACACTGCCAGTGCACTATGACCCATGCTCTGACTGTCACAGCGTTGTACTGCCTCTGGCATTAATGCGCAAGTGTGCACATGTCTGCATGACACAATGCAGAGGCACCCACAAACAGTCTCGGTGTGTGACTGTGATGTTCGATTCACATGCATTGTTGTTGGTGGCGTGCACATTGCATTCACCAGGCTCGGCGAGCCATTCTGAGCTCTGCCCCTATGACAGCCTTACGAGCACGGGGCGGGCTCAGGCTGCAGTGGCTGGCAACGGATGGTGCTGGCTTCAGCAGTGGTGCGGAACACAGCTACGCGGACCCATTCATCACCCCCTCAGATGTGGCGTTCCTGCAATACACATCTGGCAGCACAGGTACCTGTCAGCACCTTGGTATGCTCATGTCTGTGTTCCTACTGCCTGTCCTGATTGCAAGCACGCCGCACTGCCATAGCACCTCCATCACCAGCCGCATTTGGCGCATGCGGTGCATCAAAAATATGCATATACTGAGATACGTGTGCCACACCAGCAACTTGGTGCTGACTGCAACATGGTCCACCGCGTGCATGCAACCTTGTGTGTGCCACTGAACAGGAGACCCCAAAGGTGTTATGGTGTTGCACTCGAACGTCCTGCACAATGCTACCATAGCCGACTCTGCTGGCGCTGTGGCTGGCAGCACTGTGTCCTGGCTCCCACAGGTATGCACTTACACACACAGACACCATTCTTTTGTGTAATGCTGTCATTGATGCTGGCAACAAAGCAGTGCCAAGCCACCACCAGGCTGAGCGTCGCAATTGCACGTCACCCTGGGTTGAAATTGTGGTAGGCCAACCGCAGTGCCAAGCCATCGTGAAAAGTGAATGGCACCGTGCATGGCATGCCAGTGGAAGTGTGCTGTGCGATTGTGAGTCAGCTGCGCACTTGTGGCATGGTGTGGTGCCTGACTGACATGCTGCTGCTGCTGTTGCTGCCGCTGCTGCACCGTCAGTACCACGATTTCGGGCTAATTGGTATCAACCTGGCGATCTTGTGCAGCGGCGGCACCCTCGCCGCTTTCTCGCCGATTGACTTCATACGCCGCCCACTTTTGTGGCTGGAGCTTGTCACACGCTACCGTGCCAATGCCTTGGGTGCTCCTCATTTTGGTACGCTCTCAGCTGTCTGCTTGAAGCACGCACCGAGTCCTGCCTGGCATGCACTGCCATAGTGCACTGGCACTCGGGATGCATGGACGCACTGCTGCTTGGCTCCTCCCTAGGTTGGCACGGCATCACCGAATTGTTTAGACACACAACTGCACGAAGTGCCACAGCTGGCTGGTGGTCACAAGGTGGCACAGGTGCAACACGCTCCCGCAGTGTTGCCTGTGTGCTGACGGCCCATGCAACCCATCCTGCCACTGCGCCTGTTGCAGGGTACAAGCTGGTGGCTCGGGCGCTGAGCAGCCTGCCAGACGAGGCCCTGGCACAGTACGACCTGTCAAGCGTCAACTTTGCCTCTGACGCTGCAGAGCCCGTGCCACCGGCAAGCCACGCCTTTGTGCTGCAGCAGCTGCAGCGTGTGTGGTTTCGGCCATCGGCGTACCACGTGGGCTTTGGCCTTGCAGAGCATGTGGTGAAGGCCAGCCTTTTGAGCTGCAACTCGGTCGTGCGCGGCCGCATGGCGTGCGGGCGACCGTGCCAGGGGGTGAATATGCGCATTGTGGACCCTGCTTCGCTGCTCGAGGTGGCATTGGGCGAAGAGGGGGAGGTGTGGATCAGCTCGCCCAGCGTGTGCGCAGGGTACTATGGCAAGCCCGAGCTGTCTGAGGTGGGTGCCATGTATTAGCAACTGCATGTGGCACAACACGCTCTTGACCTTCTCTAGCAGCCGCCGCTGGCCGTACTCGGTGTGCATTGCTGGTCGGCCTCCATTGCTCCACTGGGCAGCGCTGATGTGATGCCTGATGAATCCTTCTCAACGTCCTTAGCACTGCGTATCACATGTATGCATGTGGGTTGCAGGAGGTGTTTCGCGCGCGCCTTGCGGGATGGCGCGAGGGCGATCCCACATACCTACGCACAGGGGATCTGGGCTTCATGAACGGTGGAGAGGTGTACATCAGCGGGCGCATCAAGAACATCATCATCATTGGTGGTGCTAACTACCACCCCCATGACATGGAGGCCACGGTCCGTGACGCCTCGGCTGCCGTTCGTCCTGGTGGCGTGCTGGTGTTTGGAGTGGCCCCTCAGCCTGCAGCCTTGGCTTCCGCAACAGACATTGGGACACCAGCATCAGCTGTGTCGACGGAGAGCGTGGTGGTATTAGCAGAGCTGCGCCAACCACCGCGTGGCAAGGGTGCCAACGCGGTGCTGGATGCGCTTGCTGGCACCATTGCGGATGCAATCAAGCAAGCACACCGCGGCATGCCGGTGCATGCAGTGATGCTGCTGCGGAAGGGGGATGTGCCAAAACCAAGCTCTGGGAAGCTCAGGCACCGCACCGCCAAGGCTCTGTGGGAGAATGGCAAGCTGCAGCCCCTGCTCTTGCGACGCTTCGATGGTGACACTGGCGCTGACATGAGCTATGCCATGTTGGTTGGCACTACTGGCGCAGCGCCTGACCACCAGCAGCTGGAGCGTGGCTTGGTGTGCGACGTGCTCGACGATCCACAGCAGGAGCAGCAGATTGCCGAGTACATTGCTCAGCACATGGTGGTTCCACGCCACCAGGTGTACACGCCGGTAACATCGGTGCATGTGACCCTTCAGGGCGAGCTACGCACAACCAGCGATGGCACAGCATCAGACGGCATTCTGCCGATCGCGAAGCGTGCTGGGTTGTTTGGACAGGACAACTGGCAGGGCCAGGTGCTGGTGCACCTGGCATACACTGGCATTGTTGCGGGGGTGCAGTGCTCGGTGAAAGTGCATGATGGCACATGCACACTGCATGATGTGCTCATGGCACCCTACCCTGTGCTGCCCAGCCTGGACCCGAAGACATTCATGCGCCCCGACCCTGACGGGTTCACAGACCTTCCAGGCCCCTACAACCCAGTCAATCTGCTGACTGGCATATACCATAGCATCTCGCCCTACTCCATGGGCCATGGCGCTGCTGTTCGGTGAGTGCCATCGCGCCTGGTCGCCCGTTATTGTTTGTCATTATGATGATCAGAGAGTAAGAGTTGTCGTAATGACTCGCAGGCATAAGCTGTGTGCATCATGTCAGTGCTGAGCGTCTCGCAATGTCTGCTACTGTACTGGGCACAGTCACTCATAGGCCTGCCATGTGCGAGTGGACAAGGTGCGCTTCCATGACAGCGCCGCGCCCTCACCCAAAATGCGCAGGTACCGGCTGTCACCGCTGCCTGCAACTGGGGCAGCTGCCTGCATCCTGCACGACGCAGAAGCACAGCTGCAGGCGAACGGTGAAGGTGTCATGGGTGCTGACAGGCGCAGGCTGCTGCTGGAGCTGATTGCGGAGGCTGTTGCTGCTCAGTGCGAAAGCAGGGAGTGTGTCACGCTCAACTATGAGCTGTGCGTGCAGTGGACAGACACAGATGGCACAGGCACCCCCATCGCCAGTGGGGAGCTTGTGCACTGGGACCAGCCGTGGCTGAGGGTGGCTGAGCTGTCGCTGGAGCTACCCCACATGGATGCTTCCACTGGGCGGCTGTACCATGACCCACTGCTCAAGTTCAGTCCTTTCCACGTTCCTGATGCTGCGCTCATGCCACTGGGGCGCATCAACCGCTACCGCGCCATGGTATACAGAGCTGTACGGGCGCATGCACAGCGCATGCACGCTGCCAGTGGCACTTCGGTAACCATGCCTGCAGTGCTGCCCTACCACCCACCAGCCAGCATGACCGTGTGTGTGGTTGGCGCTGGAGCAGCAGGACTGAGCTGTGCGCTTGCACTGAGCTCCTTCGGGTACCACGTGCATGTAAGTGCTGCTCACGAGCACTTGAGCAATTGGTGTTGCGGCAGCTCCTTAAATGATTTCTGATGGCACACGCGCTGGCTGTGTAGGCAGCTTGTTAGTGGGTGCTACTGCTTGGACAGTGCCATGTGGCACCATGCCCACACATGTCAGCATTGCAAGCACTGACTGTAACCGTCTGTGTGCATGCAGGTGGTGGAGCGCAATGCATGGATTGGCGGCCATGCACGGGAGGGCAGCATGCTGCAGGCGGGCTATGTGCGCAACCCTGGCTTCAGCATTTTTATCCCATCCCAGTACCCGAACACCATGGCCCTGTTCCAGCTGCTCGGCATTACAACGGCGAAGGTGGCGGACACGCAGTCCCTGGTGACTGCCTACACAGCCACCGGACAGCACATCAAGACGCACAACGACTTTTCTGCGGAGCTGCAACGCTTCGCACTGGGCATGGCAGAGCTGGTCCACAGAGAAGATGCAGATGGCACCACCATGGGCGAGTGGCTGGCGGAGCACAGCTTTTCTCTGGACTTCGCGGCGCAGCATATCATTGGCGGCATCATCAACTTTCATGGCTAGTACGCCCGCCTCGCGCACTTGCAAACAGCAGCAGAAGCATGTGTGCCTGGCGCTACGCTGTATGCCAACACAGATAAAGCGACATGTGCATGTATGTGTTGCCCCCTGCACTTCTTCAGCTCACTCAGTACCACGGTGTTGCGTTCTTGATCGGCACCGGTGAGTGGGTTTGACCTTGCGCCGTGCTGCGTGCAAGGAACTGTACTACTACTATAGTAGTAGTACCTGGGCTGAGCAAGTGTGGATGACCTGTACTGCAGGGCTGTATGCATGTGCTCACATAGCTGCTCTTGCTCCGTGCTGCCACGTTGCAGGGGGCTACTCAATCGAGCACTACCTGAGGTACGAGCGAGCGCTGGCGCCTACATGAAGGCTGTTTGGAGGCAGTACCCGATGTTGACAGCCAATATGCCATCTTCAAAAGGCACACTGCACACTTACTCGAGCACAACAGTTGGGTACACTTGTGCCCTACTTACTGGGCAGGCACCGTGTGGGCACTCCCTGGGGTTCGCACGTCGCGTGCACTAGCATTTGGGCGCTGTCATCATGATGATAACAGCTTTTTTTGTTGCTGCAGGTGCGGGCTCAAAGCTCAGGCAGTGATAAGGGTTGACCTGAGAGGCAGGAATCCGATTTCCATATGCATTAGGATAGAGGGCTAGGCACACACTCAGTGGCACGTAGACAGGTACTACTATAGTGCTATTTCCAAGCTCAGCTGTGAGTGTATGTTTCACTCACCACACACTCCCCTGCCTCTGTCCGCACTGCTGCTTTCCATTATGTATATATGGTGTGCCCAGATAATATTATCCAGCACGGCTGCTGGCCTGGAAGCACGCGGCTGACCTGACCTCTACCAGTGTGTCTGATGCGGTGCACACGGTGTGCAACCAGCAGTACATGGCCCGCATGACGGCGGCACTGGAGCAGCGTGGCGTCACCCTGCACTTGTCGGCAACTGCACAGGTGGTGCGGCGCCCTGGTGACGGCAGCAGCGGTGGTGACGCCGACAACAGCAGCAGCAGCACTGGCGCTACTTGTGTGCTCATATCCAGGGCTGACAGCAGTGAGCAACTGGAGCTGCGGTGCGGGCACCTGGTGCTAGCGGCACCGCCGCACAGCTGCCTCGAAACATTGGGCAGTGCAGCTACAGTACTGGAGCAGGCAGCACTGTCCAGCTTCCAGCAGACACGAGACACAGTGGTGTTCCACAAGGACCAGAGGTGGCTGCCGCGGGGCTGGCGTGAGCATGCTGCCACTGGGGGTACACCCGTAGCTGTCAGGCTGCCTGACACACCCGTGCAGGCATCCACCGCGCTGCCTTGGTCCATCGCCTTCCCTGTGAGTGCCAAACCAGACAGTGCTGGTGATGACAGTGCGTGCAGCAGTGCTGGTGGAGAGTACCTGATTGGCACCTACGACTACGCCAACACCGAGGCAAACGAGTTTGCGGGCGAGCAGCAGCGCTACACCTTCACGCACGTGAGCGTCACCCCAGACACGCAGCGCGCGCGGCTGCGTGTGGCAGCCCTGCAAGGCGCCAACGCCACGCATTACGCAGGAGCCTGGACCTCTGGCGTGTGCCTGCATGAGGATGCGGTGCGCAGCGGCCTGGAGGCTGCCAACCGTGTCATGGATGGGACGCGTGTGTACCCGGTGCATGAGCGGCCAGTGCCGCTGCACACGCCGTTTGCACCCAGTGCTTCTGCAGGTACAGCAGAGGCCAAAGAGACATGGGACAGCGAATCCGAAGCCGAGGACTGCGTACTGGCAGCAATGCGTGAGGCACTGGGTGCCGCGGACACACGTGCGGCAGGCGTGACTGCTGACACAAGCTTCGAAGCACTCGCGCTCAGCTCCCTGGAGTATGGGCGGCTGCAGGGCACCCTGCAGACGGTGCTTCCGGTGCATGTGCGGCGCCTGCTGAGCGATGGCACCGTGGACATAACCGATATCATGTCTGCTGGGACGCTGAGGGACCTGGCTGCTCTGCTCTGGACTGCTGGCCGAGACACTGCGCAACCTGCTGGGCCAAGGCAAGTTATTGGTGGTGCTGCTGTACCTGCACACTGTCGCAAGAACACTACTTGTCGTGCTGAGGTTGTTATCAAGTCCAAGTTGCCAGGCTCATGATATGCACTTAGTTGTCGGCGCTGATCAGCTGAGGCAAGACTCTCCTGCTGGATTGCACCCCGCTGCTGCTTTTGTTGTGCTTTCTTGGTGACAGGAATGCGGCTTCGATGCACGTCCTATCACCTTTTGCCCATCCGTCTGGCCTCACCTTGACCAACAGGTGAGTTTCTGCCCGAACACAACTGGCTCACGTGCGCTCCTGAGCTGCACATTGATGTGCCTTCAAGCTTGACGGGACCCCCATGGTGACTGGCGTCCCCACAGCATGATACTTCCAGTTGGTATTTTATGAAGTCACTGTGATGTGATGACTCGACGAGTGTTACATTGTACGGATCCATGGTAGGGAGCGTACCAAATTCATCAGCCCATCATACACATGTTTGCAGTTGCTGTTTATGTGTGCACCACGACACTGCAGAGTGGTAGCCGTTATGGCGCTAATACGTGCACGCAGTGGTCAACCAATGGTTTGAGTCTTGACACATTCCATACACATGTCTGCGATTGCTGTTTGTGTTTGCACCACCACTGTCACACTGCAAGGTGGTTATGGCCCCTCTCACACGCGCGCGCAGTGGGCCCACCCGCGTCCCCAATGACACGAATGCGCAGCACTATCGTGCACGGGCCACAGCAGTCACCGAGGGCGCCTCCTTCTCGGATGGCAGCCATGGCTGGTCACAGTCCGCTGCCATCGAAACTTCGGAGCAGGTTCGTGCCATTGACCAATCTCATACTTCAGAAGTAAATGCGTCGCCACTGACTCGGACACCAACCAAGTTGGTACTGTAGGGTAAGGTATACAGCTATATGTTATACCATCTTAAAGTTTTTGCAGCGACACTGCATCAGGATCCCTTACTGGTGTGCGCTTGGCACACCGTGGGGGTGTGCCTGCTCACACTGTGGCACCTTTGCCGCAGACACCATCACGGGGGAGCCAACATCACCGGAGCGGGCACCACGACCAGAGCCAGGTCGAGAGGCGAGCGGGGTGACACTGTCCGAGTGGGCAGGCCGGCCCACCATAGCATACACCGCCTCCCTACCTCACTCGCTGAGCCAGCACTTGTGCTGTCTGCCTCGTGTGTATAATCTGGGTGCTGTGTGCAGGTTGCAGGCTGGCGGCGTGTTGTGGATGCAGTGCACATGGAGGGAGGCACCATATGCCTGCAGCTGTGGCACACAGGTGCGCAGCACCCCATTTAAGAAGAAGTGACACCTCAAGTGTGTGCAATTCCTGAGCCAGCTACTTTTTGAATGTAAGGTTAGTTCGATGCCTTAGTGACAGTAAGTTGCTGTGCTGTGGAACAACTACACAGGTCTGTCAGGGAGTCCTGGTGACGGTGCCCAAAACCAAGCCTGTGTGCTGGTGTGGGCCTCACAAATCAGCTCCCGGGTTTTAATCATGTACCGGAAATATATAGAACCAATATACGAATTCCTATGTAATGCTGTGTTCCGAGTTTGGTGGGCGCTTACGCACGCTTTTCACGGGGTTTCGCGGGCATGCATGCACGCTCCGCCGGGGTGCCCAGGGGGGGATGAACCGAGGGGGAACTGGGCTGGCTTGCAGGCAGGTTGCTTGCAGCTGCAGCCCACCACTGCTGGCCCACCACACTGCTGGCCGGCGACAGCACAGGCAGGTGGCCGTGTAAGAGCGGCGAGAGTCTGCGGCCGAGCCGGCGATGACAGGCTCTGCTGAGGGCTGCGGGGCACGCGCCCGCTTGCGCTGAGTGGGGTGCGCTCCTGACCGGCAGCATGCAGCATGCAGGGTTGCAGACACGAGTGCAGCCTTCGTGCGGACAGCAGTGGAGAATGTGGTGATTCGCTGTGAGCAAGGCACCGGCTCGGCAGCTGCTCTGCGTTGCGCATAGAAATCAGGGCGAGGTACCAGCGGTGCTGCGAGATTCTGGATGCAGCGACCCCGCACGCGCACCCGCACCCGCAATCGACCTGGTGACCCCAAGTTGCAACCATTTGGCTGGAGTTGGTGCCAACGTGAACCTGCTGTGCAAGCACGCCCGGCAGGGCCACGCTGGCGCTGCCGCGCTGGCCGTCAAGAGACATCTGCAGCAGTAGTAGCAGCAGCAGTGCTGTAGTGCTGTCCTGCGCGTGGTGATGCTGCCGGCATGCAAGGGTTGCCTGTCGGTTCTGATGCTGTTTTGAAGTTGGTGGTTCGGAGATGTTGCTTCTGCTGATTCGGGACGCGAGGTATGCGGTGTGTGTGCGGAATCGACGAGCGCTGCGGCTTAGGTGTTAGAAGGGGTGTGTCGCTTGCAGGCTACGCAGCCGGTAGCTGCGTGTGCCACACGCACGTACGGAGGACCCTGCTGGCGCGCTGCGATTTGCATCTCAAGAGTACTTCAACTTGAAGTACAAACTTCAAGAAGTACATTGCTGGCTGATCCTGCCACGTTTGTGTACCAATGTGCTTCAAATATGTGCATGTGTACCTAAGATCAAGTAAACTTAGAAGTTAATACTACGGTAGTATGAAGCAAGTAGTAAACAGTGCTGTAAGCACAAATACGCACAATTGTTGTGTACGACTCTCACATAAACCAAGGCGGTGACCTGGAGTAATCGGTGCCTGATGCCTTTTCGTTTCATTGCTGTGTATGCAAACGCTCAGGTAGCACGTACTTCTTGAAGTGCTATGGTACGGTATCACATAGACAGATGTGCATACATGGGTACACTTTTCATGTATATCCTGTACATGCATTTATATACAGACGTACACTTTTCATTTATGTGTACCATATACCGGTACATGCAATAGCATACATTCACACATTTACACAATCACGGAGTCATATATACCAACGGAGTGACCTGCAGCACCTGGCTCCTACATGGGTTTTTAATTCCCGTGCATAAAAAACCCATGTACCGTACCATGTACTGCGGTACGAAGTACTCCTGTAGTTTGGGCGGTGGGAAGCACATGACCCTGCATGGCACCCTCGAGGTATGTGCATGCAGCAGCACACATACATACTGTTGTTTACAGAACCTCCGAGTCATATATGCTAATGGACTCCGGACTGGCCTACAGTTCATCAAACTCATCTTTAGGGCGCGGAAAGCCCTGTGTGTGTACTTTCCGCGCCCTAAGCGGAGTTTAATAAGAGTACATACCGCGCGCATGACAGGAAAAACATTATGTACACAACCACTATTCGGGCTCTTTTGACCCGAATTGCTACAAGCTCGCCACTCTGGCACTTGGTTCCTTTGGCAGCATTGG
>JAULBY010041789.1:0-13301 GCA_032358315.1 Ophiocytium majus
ACGGCATGTACGGCTCCCTGATGCAGCAGCACCTGGCGTGTACGGTATATACGAGGTATATACGTATGTACGATGTACATACGTTATACGTATGGCACAACCCTAATAGTTCTACTTCAGAGATACATCACTGGTAGTTTATTCATTTGCACCAGTGGGCGTGCAAGAGCCCATGCCATGCATGCCAGCACGCTCGTGGCGATGGCACGTGCCCGGCAGGATCAACACACGAACTCGCAATTTTGCACAGCCAACAGCAACAAGTGCTGCTAGCAGGCAGGCCTGATCCGTCGACAAGCTAGGGCTCTACCTACTTGTAGTATGAAGTATGTGTACACATAGGTGACCAGGTGTATATGTATGACTGTACTTAAATAAATGTACGAAACTGCCAAAGGCTGAGGCGCACATGATGCGTTGGGCTGTACATCACTGCACGCTTTCAAACATGCCATGCCCAAATCACTCTTCACACGTGGTGCCACTGACATGCCCACTGGCGTTGCTACTGCAGCGACGCGCAAGGGGCGATCACGCCGAAGGCTGAGCAGTTTTTGCGAGCCCGATAGGGTAACGCGTGTGCAGCAGTGCTCACTTCCTACGGCTGCAAGCAACGGAGGTAGTGCTGTTGCACGCGCCGCAGGCTGGGACAACGAGATGCCAGCTAATCCAGCAGAGGCAGCGCTCCTGGCGCTTGCAGCACAAAGGGCCCTGCCCGTCACCACCGCTGTGATGCACACAGCAATCTCTACCCACCACTGCTCATCGCCCTCCAGTGCACACGTGGGTGACAACCTGTGCAATGACAGATCCACATGTGGTGCTGCTGACCCGCTCACTAGCGGTGCTAATGAAGCGACGCCCAGAGCTCTGGTCACCGTGGTGTGATGCATACCGCACGCTGTGCGTAGCCAGCACAGCTCTTCAACTTCAACTTGCTGTGCTTGATTTTGAAGTGCACAGCTCTTCAACTACCTGTGCTTGATCTGTAAGCGCTTCGAAAAGCGCGCTGCCCAACAGGACCACCGTTACACACACATGTAGGGTTGCCGGAAAGGTATGTTTTACCAAAATTACTCCGTTGTTTGTAGCGTAATTTCGCCGTAACCTTATAACACTTGCAACATCGTTTATGATGTTTTATGCTCAGCACGATAGGGCCATGACAGACGTCAAGGCATGGTAGGCTGCTGTAGGCATCCGCAGCGGGTATGATGGAATTACTGTTGGCCGTAAAGTTCCGAAATTACGATTCCGGCAACCCTACACATTTGTGACCCAGATCATGACTCATGCGAAGTCATTTGCTTACTGCATGTCATGTGCCCGTGCTGCTGCTCACTGTTGCGCAGTACCGGTCCGTTCTTGGAGGCGTGGTCCCCAAGAACCTGTAAGTTGTCAGGAAATTTCTGCTGGCGCGCAGCACTCACAGTTGGCCAGCGGCACTGGAGTGTTGCTATTTTGAGGCACATCAGAATGCTCCGCGGGCCGGGCAAACTGCAGACTAGCAGTGCCGGTGCCGAACGCTGAACTGCTGCACAGGCAGCACTGCTCTCCGGACTGTTCTGCTGTTGGCGGAACTTTCCTTGGCAGCTTTGCTGCTGAGCAGTGCTAGACACTGCGTCTGGCATGCACAGTGCACACCATGCGCAGAGGTCAGTCGGGCACTGCATTTTGTAGCTCTCTGCAGCGCAATGGCGCTGGCACACGGCGTGTGCATACATAGGGTTGCTATCTGTGCCGGGTCGCCTAAATCTGCAGGGAGGGAGGTAGGGTGCGCAAAAGTGCACGTGTGCATTTGGGGGCTGCACACACACACACAATGCAGCAGCTGCGCCAAGTGCGCTGCTGCTGCTGGGTTGGTGAATATTTGGACTTTATGGCGTGTTACCCGGTGCATGGCAGACACACCAGTAGGCGGGGGGCATTGATATCTGTCTGTACAGGTCCGAGCGCGCCCTCCTCAGGACTGTGTCGTGCTATGTACACAACGCACACACCGGCACCTCAGTTTATGGTAATGAAAATAATGCAAAGGACACACATTATGTTATCGTTGCGTGCCTGAGTGCGACCCATTGTCTGGCGCAACAGTGATGGCTGGCAGTTTTTGTGGCATGTGCTTTGGTGCACTGCATGGCACAGCACGGCATGGCATGGCATGGTATGCGCGCATGCAACCGACAGCCTGCCATCATAAGGCGTGCCACAAGCGGCAGCGCAGCAGCGGCGGCGGCACCGGTATGTGCACCCCATGTCACATTACACATAGTTCCAAGCGTGCCCCCTCTGTCTCAACTCTGCTGGTGGCGGCCATTCGTCAGTGCTGCAGTGGCTGTGCAGCTGCTTGCCTGTGGTTGCAACCAGCCCCTTACCGCCGCCAGCCGCAAGTGCACAGTAACATGTATTGCTTGCGCCTCACCATTGCTCAGCTACCTTCCTCCCACCTAGCCCGCTCACACAATACATGGAATGGCATGCCCCAGCACGCACTTGGCGCGCCCCCCACTGCCTCATAAGAACCAGCTGCCCTGTCACACACATTCACTGAAACAAAAATGTGCATTCCGTCATGCAGTGGAGAACACCCTCTACGGCAGCGTTGGAGCACCAGCATTGGCTGCTGCTCTGCCTTGCTTTCTCGTGCTGTCGCTGTGCACACACAGGCGGCACATGCCCGCTGCCCGCACCGCTGCCGCCCTTGCAGGCTGCTGCAGCGGCCCGCACGAACACCGCACGGCGGCGTGCTTGCAGGCCGTGCATGCGCCTAGCCAATGACTCGCTGCTGCTCAGCAGCAGCAGGAGATGCGCCCTGCGTAGCGCCCCACAAGCCACACCAACGGCTCGCGTTGTACCGCGCGCCGCGCGCGCTGTTTTGTTGAAGTTCCACAGTGAGGAAGTTGAAGTTGTGGTGGGGGGAGGGGCTCACTCCTGCATCTTGGCTTCCTCCAGCTTGGTGATCTTGCCAGTCTCTGGTGCAGCAGACAATGGGGCATGCGCGCACGAGAGGCACTCTTTGTCAATGCTCAGCAGTGCCATGGTTTCACAAGCAGCTGTAGTGTGTGCTGCAGGTGCAAGTGTGCGCGCCACCATCATGTATACATGCAGCCCCACCCATTTCGAGTGCGCTGCTACTAATGCAATTGCTCATAGCATGGGTTGGCTATTGTGGACCGCTAGTTTTCACGTAAGGTTTGCACACACAGCCCCCCCCCGCCCCCCCCCCCGCCACTTTCTATATGTGTTGTACTGAAGTATTGTAATAGCACAAGTATCACATACACATATCAGGTAGTACACCCACTGCATGTGCGGGCCTTGGCATGCCCCTGACAAGTGCAGATAAATAACGCCATGTAGTGATCAACTGTTATTTACAAAAGTGCACGCGGTGTGCCTTGCCTTGAAACTCCTTGATCATCTCAATGGTGTCGTGTCCCACGTTGGGCACGTGGCGCTTGCCGCTCACCGCCGGCATGTTGTCTGCACGCGGGCACCAACAATCGACAGCGTCATGTTGCAGCCGCGATGTTGGAGCAGCGGCATGATGTGGCAGTGCGTGGTGCAGCAGCGGCATGTTGGGGCAGTGGCATGTTGTGCCAGCAGCAGAAGCAGCATGGATGCACAGTGGTGCAGGCATGGTGTTCTAGGGTTTCCACGCTGATGCCGTCTTGAACTTGCGCTGCACATGTGCACCATGTGTTTTCGGTCCGTGCGCACAGTGTTGAAGTTTGAGTTGAAGTTCGCACCTGGCGTGATGGCATAGTCCAGGTCCCTGATGGCAGACGCACCCTGCTCGGCACAGCACAGCACACATGAACACCCATTCTGTTACATGCGAGCCCAAACCAGGCATGGTGGCTACTGGACTGTTGGAGGTGACAAGCAGTAGCCTTTGCTGCCATCTCACCATCTGAGCAGCCCGCTAGGCCTACCTACCCTTCAACCACCTGCACTTTACAAGAATAAGCCTCCGCTTTTCGCGTGTGTGCGCATCAATGGTAGTTACACATATGGTGCAGCCAGCTGTGGACACATCCAGCCATGAGCTGCGGGGACATGGCTCCAGTGCTTGACGCCCATGCGCGCATTCTTACCAAGCAGTTACAAAGCAGTTTCACGGTAGTTACACGCAGGTACAGGCAGTTACAGGCGTTACACGCAGTAACACGCAGTTACTGGCAGTTACAGGCAGTTACAAGCAGTTACAAGCAGTCACAAGCGGTGACAGGCAGTTACAGGCAGCCCTCACCCGCTGCAGCATGGCGCCCTTTATGCGCCACTTGACGTCCTCGCCACCCTTCTTGAAGTACGAGGCGGCCAGCTCGCGCAGGGCCTCCACCAGCTCTGCATTCTCCTTTACCTGCATGTTGCGTTGTTGTTCAAGTACCCAAACCAACATTTGAAGTTTGCATTTGAAGTTTGTGTATTAGCCGAAGACACGGGTCATGTTCGCACGCACCGGTACCTGCTCTGTGTTCTCCTTTACCTCCACCAGCTCTGTGTTCTCCTTGACCTGCGTGTTGCGTTGTTGTTCAAGTTTATGTATTAGTCATGGAGACATGGGGGCATTGTGGGCACCGGGTGCAAACTACGGGTATTTAGTCGGGCGGGTAGGGTGCACTCAGCAGCGAGGCGTGCTTACGCGTCGACGTCGGGCGCTGCGCCAGGTGTCTCCGCCAGGAGGGTTGAGAGCCAGTCCTCAATGACCAGCTCCGATATGCTGCGCTGGAGCACAACTGACAGCTTCTGCCGCCAGCGCGTTACACAACGCGGAGACAAGTGTATAGCTGTTGAAGTTCACCAAAACAGCATTTGATATCTTGTATATTAGTCACAGAGACACGGGATCATGTGCACGTTTGAAGTTTGTGAATTAGTTTGAAATTTGTGTATCAGTCCGGAGGCAAAGGGTCACGTGCGCACGAGTACAGGCTATGAGCAGCCGACTAATATAGTATTCAGGAGGGTAGGGTGTGCTCAGCAGCAAGACATAATTGGTACTCGTCAAGGTGGGCACGGTGCGCCTAGGAGAGTGAAGGGCCAGTCACCATGTTGAAGTTCATGACACCAGCGTTTGAAGTTTGAAGTCTGAAGTTTGAAGTTGAAGTTTGTTTGTCACGCGCTCTCACTCCTGTGTGTACCGGCAAATGCTATAGGCTTTATTTTTGAAGGTTAGGCTCAGCCACCTACGTAGCCGTGCCACAGGTGGGCAGAGTGCAACAAAATCACACTATTTTGCGCGTGCAACGAAATCACACTATTTTGCGCGTGCCACAAAATCACATAAGCTCGCGCGTGCAACAAAATCACACTACTCTACGCGCTCCAATTGTCCACACTTGCACAGCAATTTGCCGGACCACCACGGTACCTTTGACGTCTCCCACATTCATTCATCATTTGGTGGCGATGCAAACGAGATTTGGGGCAATTTTCAATGTACGGAGTTTTGCATCTCTACTTTACGCGCTCCACGTGTCCACACTTGCACAGCAATTTACCGCACCACCACAGTACTTTCATTAAACTCCGCTTAGGGCGCTGAAAGCGCTTTGCACACGGTGCGAGAAAATCAGACACGTGGTGACAAAGCTGGCAATGCTTAGTACTCTAAGGCCAGCCTGGCATGTTGCCAGAGCACTACACTAACGGGCACCACAGTACCTTGACGTCTCCCACGAGGTTGCGCGTCTTGGGCTCTGCGCTGGTGCCACACTGCTCCTGCAGCTTGGCCAGCGCCTTGACAACGTCCACCGTGCCACGGTCAGTCTTGGACTCGCTCAGGGCAGTCGAGCACAGGGCTATCGCGGGGGCGTTGTCCTGCGTGACGAGCAAGGCAGCAGCAGCGGCGGCAGCAAGTCGTAACTTTACGTATGCGCGATGCTGGCGATGATTCGCACTGCAGCTTCACCGGTTAGTTCCATTTGGCTAGGGTTTGGTAATGTTTGTTGTACTTCATGCACACATGCCTCATGTCGCCATGACTAATGTACATATTTCATCTCCTGTTTGTTCATGTCCCTGTTCCAGTTTATGTGGGGAGCCTGTATGCAGAGCACAGGAGTGCCGTTTGGGGCTGGCATGAAACAGCCGCCATTTCCAGTTTTTAACGCTCATGTGGATGTACCATTCACTGTGCACCGCCTGACACCCCTCGTGAGACCGTCAAAGGGCTTGTGCCGCACCCAAATACCAGCACATTGCAGGTACTGCACAGACAGCAGCCGCCGCAACATGCAGTATGTGCTAAAACCTGCTTGATACCACGTGCTGCGCTGTGCAAGTCAGCACCGAGCCAGGCGGCGCTTTGCTTGTGCTGCAAGCCTACTCAAACTTTCAAACACGGCGGTGGAGCGCTTGCACTGCCGGCACTGCCCTCCCGCGGCTGGCATGAAGTGTGCACAAATTTGCTCAGCCGAGCAAACCTTCAAGAGCCGGTTGCGTACCGCATGCTGCTTGTTGTTGGGCTGTTTGCTGTTTGGCCACATGGTTGTGCACAACCGAGGCCCACAAACCCTGGGCCCTTGCTCGCCCACCCTACAGTAGTAGTGCGAGAGAAGAAACTTGGACGGCACGGAGGCGCATACATGCAGTGTCACGATAAAAACATGCACTTCGGTTGGTAGTATAATTGTGTAGTAGTAGAAGTACTTGGAGGTGTACATGTACCACATGCTTGCCTTCTCTTCGCCCTCAGGCACTGCAATGCCGCGCTTGATGGCCTCCAGGCGCAGCCTCTCGGCCAGCTCGCGCAGGGACGTGCCCTTCTCTTCCAGCGGCCACTCCAGCACCTCCTGCTCAGCGCATGGGGCGATAAAGCAAAATGGTGCTCAGCAGCACCACCACTTGTGCTCAGCAGCACAGCTTGTGCTCAGCAGCACTGCTTGTGCTCAGCAGAAGCTTCGCTTTTGCTCAGCAGCAGCTATTGCCCGACGGCAGGAGCAGCAGTGGCTGCGGCGGCAAGCTAGCAAAGCCGCATTCTCCCATGACCACCGCAGCACCTCCTGTTTGAGTAAAGATAGGTAGCGACACACCTGCTGAGCGGGGAAATGGCATGCGCAGCAGGGGGCGCCACAGCAGTGATATGCACACTAGAAGCTGTTGGTGCATGCGCAGGCTGTAGTCGCACGCGGTATCCTGGGCCACTTATACTGGTTCAAAACCACGATCTTCAAGTTTGCTGCTCGCGCAACTTCAACAACACGGCATGCCGCGACACCACAACCTACAATGCCAACACCGTCAGCGACCGTGCACCCACCTTGTCCACCACTGGCTTCTTGCCAATGGGCCCTGGCACCCTCTCGTCGATCTCCCTCTTTCGCTTTTTGGCCGCCGTCGCGGTGAGCCCCCACATGTGCTCCAAGGCGGCCATCAGGTCATCGGTCGACGGCTTCTTTCCCCCCGTGTACTCCTTCACGAGGTCCACGATGCTCTGGGCCACCTCATGCTGCTGCAGTCGCACATCAGCGGCGGCGACGGACATGCAGTATACAGTGTCGCATGGTGTTGCGTGAGACGCGTAACGACGCTTGGTGTCACCCGAGATTCCGAGCGTGGCGCGGTGCAGTGAAGGAAGGAGAGGGCACTGCGGTTTGCCCGTGTACTCCCTGAGTATGTCACCAGTGATATGTGCGGCATTGCGTGTGTGCACCACTAGTGGGATAATATACCATCTATATTGTACATGTCCACAGGCCAAGCTTTGAAGGGAGGGCTGCTAGGGGCGGGGTACGTTGCAGTTGCAGTTTTGTGTCTGGGGAGTGAGCGACTTCCTGTGTCTGGCAGTGGTACGCACCCGCGGTAGTGCCCAGCCACGGCCAACACACAGCCCTGAGCAAGGCATCACTAGCCACGGCGTCGTGGAGCAGTCCCTGCCGCTGCAGGCGTCGGCTCCTGCGCGTCAGGGACGTGGTGCACTTGAAGTAACTCGGAGCATCATCGTGCATACAGCCCTGCTGCCACCTACCTCCTTTTTACCTCGGGGTATCGCTATACCGTGCTCCTTGGCCTGATCGATAAGGCCGTCGATGTCCGCTTCCGCTGGCGTTGGCGCACCCTTCTTAGTCATGGTCAACGCCCTGCGCTGCCTGTGCTGGTGAAGCGCCAGTGCAACAGTTGGCCTGCTGAGATGAGATTGCTGAAGCTTTGCGCGAAGCGGGGTGAAAGCTTTGAGGGCGGTTGTTGCTGCCAGTGCCGCGGAGGCGACAAAGGCGCGAGTGGCCGCCCCTAGCAGCTGCAGCGTTGTTACTACGGCGGCAGCAGTGTGCTCCCCAAACAGCAGTGGGGGGGGTCAATTGGAGGTTTGATGACGGCTCTGTGGTGACTCGCCTCAGGGGTTCTCACTTCCGGGTCCCCCACCTCACACACACACACACATAGTGTAATGCAAACACACACACATTACACTGTGTGTGTGTGATGGCAGCAGCAGCTGTGTCGGCGCACCGCAGCTCCGCTCTGCTGCTGCTGCTGGCACTCTCGCAGCTGGCGTCCCTCCTGCCCCGCGGCCACGCCCTCAGGCTGCTCGCACCTGGTACCGCACGCAGCACCAGCAGACGCTCCCAAACACGCATGGCGGCGGAAGCACCACAAGTGGCCTCTGCTGCGGCAGCAGAGGAGGCGGGAGCGACGCCGCCCAGGCGTGTGTGGGACCACGAGAACGGAGTGTGGATAGGGTCTCTAGAGGAGGACCACATCGAGCTTCCCCAGCCGCTGTGGATATTTGGGTACGGGAGCCTGTGCTGGCGGCCTGAGGACAGCTGGGTGGGGTGAGTGGTTGCTGCCAACACACCTCGCGCCTGTGCGCCCTCGTCGCAGCCGGTCTGCCGTGGAGGTCGAAGCTTGACCTGACCTGGTCTATCGTGTCAGCCAGCTTCGTCACGCGTGTGTCGTTTTCTTGCCTGCGGGATTGTGCGTGTAGTGCCTGCGGTGCGTCATGCCTGCGGGCTCTTGCATTGCCCTCAAGTGGAAGGAACAAACCACACCATCCTATACTAGCTGAGGCAGCTCGTGTAATAACGGATACCGTAGGTGGTAGGTTACGAGCAGGCTGCTCAAGTGCCTGCTGGAGGCAGTCACGGTGGCAGTACCGAAAGTACAGTTTTCATCATAACACCACTATTACAGAAATGCCTGATGTGATGAGATTGGCGTGTGGGCACATGCAGTGATGCTCCAGTTGTCAGTTACACAGAGGATGCAAGATATGCAACTCTGCCTTTGTTTGATGATTGAGATTTACTATCGTGAACGCACCAGCAAAGTTACCCGGCAGATGGAAACGGCTTTGCATGCCTCCACTGCAGCAAGCAACTTCAGGGCTGAACCAAAGTGCGCGTCGTTGTGCGCGCGACACTGTGGCAAGGGGCCCGTGCCAGTGCTAACCACATGTACTGTTTTATATCTCATCCTGTGCCATGCGTGATGGTGCGCTGCGGTGCAGTTACGAGAAGCGGCAGGGGTACATCACGGGCCGGCGGCGTATGTTTGGTGAGCTGCTGCACTGTTGGTGTCTTTTTAGGGTGCTCAGCATTGCACCAGTCTCTTGCACTCATTTGCATGCAAAGACTCTTAGGGTGTGTGGTGTATGCGGCTGAATGCACCCGTGGCAGCAGCTACTAAAAAAATAAAAAAAATGAGCAACCAGACTTTGGGCAGCCACCATCGACCCGTAAGCGCACGTGACAGTCATCCCGCCTTATTGTCCCTCGATCCACTTGCACAAAAATGACCTGGCGCACACATGCCCGCAGCACTGCCGCTGCTGGCACAGGCATGAGGCACCTATACCAGTGACTTGCACAGTGGTGAAGCATCTGTGCCCTGCCCGCTTGCAGCTGCGCCAGTGTACTTGAAACCTCAACTTCATTTCCAAGTCAGCAACTTCAAATCCAGGTGTTTCGCAGGTGTCCTACTACTGCTGGGCATGTGCCATGACCACCCATGGGCGTGCTGGCATGCATGCCATGGGCTCTTGCACGCCCACAAATGCAAATACAGTGCACTCGCGATTTATTGTGCATTGATTTAGTGCGGTATGCGGTTTAGTGCAGGGTCCAGAGACCTGTCAGAGATTTTCACATGACATTCTGTATACGTCGAAGTAAACAATATACTAGTACCATATATAAACATACACGATGCGCTATTTGATTCGTGGGGGTCTCACTTTGGTGCGCGGTGTTAGGGGGGTGACACTACCCCGCACTGAATCGCAAGTGCACAGTTAATAAAACCACGCTGTGCACTTGTTTTGTGTGCCTGTGTGCGCTTGCAGCCCAGCGCAGCATGGATCACTGCTTCACGCCAGTGTACCCGGGTCTAGTGGTGACCCTTGTTGACGCCGCCCACTTGCAGCGCAGCCGCAGTGTCGGGCCCTTTGAAACATCAATTCCAATTCTGAGCTAGCAACTTCAAGGTCCAGGTGTTTCGCAGGTGTCTTACTTCACAAATGCTAACTACTGGGCATGTGCCATGACCACCCATGGGCGTTCTGGCATGCGTGACATGGGCTCTTGCACGCTCTTGCACGCCCACAAGTGCAAATAAATAACGCCATCGTGTGCGCTTCCTGTGTCCGTCTGCTGTGTGCGGCATGCAGCTCAGCGCAGCATGGACCACCGCGGCACGCCGGTGTACCCGGGTCTAGTGGTGACCCTAGTTGACGATGCACACCTAGAGGCGGCGGGCCTCAGGGACCCCGCGGCCCCCCCTTCGCGCTCTTTTGGCGCCATCTACCGCATTCCAGGTGACCCATGGCCCATGCAACAAGAACGTGTCAGCGCACACAGTTTCAAAATACTTCCAAGTACTACTGTGAAGTAGTACTAGGCCCTGCATGGCGCCCTGGCGGACGTCCTGCTCCGGCAGGTCGAGTCCTGGGTAGCCTACTGGCGGCTCAGGCCTGCCCGCTAGCCCTTTCTGTGTTGGTACACACACACTGCCATGCATTTGCCATGGCCACCAGTGGGCGTGCTGGCGTACATGGCATGACCTCGTGCACGCCCACAAGTGCAAATAAATAAAACTACTGTAGTACTTCTGAAGTATTACGTAGTGGTCGCATTGATGGATTGTCTTGGTAGTTGCATGCGTGGCTACGAAAGTTACTCGCCGGCCCACCTTGTTTTGCATTGTCAGCTGTAGTACTGTGCAAAACGTCACTTTTAGAACTCTTTGAGTGGCACTGAAAGTAACCTACCCGCCTGTGTGTGTCCAACACAACTGTTTGAGGAGTGAATGGTACGTCAATGGGTGATTTTCTGCTTTCGTGCAGCGCCCGTGCATCCACAGCGGTGCCAGTGCTTTTGTGGAAGCGGCAAGCTGCTGCCTGCGTGATTTGGCCCAAAGTGTTTGCAAATTCTTTCAAGTACTTTGAAGGTACCACCGGCGGAGGCGTTGCACCACACACCTTGAAGTATTTGAACAGTTGAGGACACTTCGCACTTCAAAATATGTATACTTCGAACTGTGTGCTTGCTTTTGAAGTATGTGCTTGCTTTTGAAGTATGTGCTTGCTTTTGTGTACTAGTACTCTAAGCACGTGCACACTTGCCATGTGCGTACGTTTCATGCACTGGCACTACCATATCACCAACACGCCTTCTCGACATCGCTGTGGCGTTCTAGTGTGCCAAGAATTTTGCCGCTGCCTCTGCTGCTACCGCCGCTCCAACCCATGCTGCACAACTGCAGTTGCACAAGTCAGTTTTTGTACACGTACTCTTACTTCGAAAAGCTTCACAACTCACTTCAGTAGTGCACAAATCATGCAAGAGCGCCACATACGACCCATATACCTATTATAAAATATGCCATGTGCGCACACAGTTGTAGCATTTTTCTTTGTTGAGAACGTGCGTATACATGCCGTATTTCACATGCGCACACAATCGTAGCCATTGTTTTTTCGAGAACATGCGTATACTACTAGTCTAGGAGTATATATGATATACATGCGTCGTATGTCACATTCTTATGTACATTTTTTTTCAATCCTATATGTATACACAATAACCCCCCCACACGCAGACTCGGAAGCCCCTGCAGTGCTTGCAGATCTGGACCACCGCGAGAAGGGCGGCTACACGCGCTGCGTGGTCGACGTGCACTGCGCCGCCACAAACTTCAACAGCAACTTCAACAGCAACTTCAACATTGCTGACACCAGCAGCCCCACCCCCAGCAGCAGCGCCGGCAGCGGCGCGGAGGAGGTGATACAGGCGCTGCTATACACGGGAACGGTGGACAACCCTAATTTTTGGCTGGTGGGGGAGGAGGAGGCGGCTCGCGTGATTGCGCGTGCACACGGGCCTTCCGGCCCCAATACGGAATACCTGTTCAACCTGGCCACCTGGTTGAGGCGAGTGTGTCGTGTCGTGTGTGTTGTGTTGTTGCGCGTCTGAAAAGGTGTGCGCGGCTGCAGAGCTTGTCAGTGCAGCCGTCGGCGCACACTAGTCCCCCCGTTGACCCACGTGAACCTCATGATTGGGCCTAATGACTAATAACAACAAAAATAATGTACTCAAGTACAGTACTTGAAAAATACTCCCGAAGTATATTTGTACTGTCTCGGCATAGGGGGGTGGGGGAGGGGGCATGTGCCCTTGCATTCATGTCCATGCCATGGGCCCTGCTGCGTAGTCATACCCACAGTGTGTGTACTCCTCTCAAGCCCGCAACAATGCTGAGGTGGTGCACTGCCGCAAGCAAATGGCGTCTGAACACAATGTGTACACGCCAAGTGTCTTGTTACAGGGTTGTGGGTGCGTTAACGAGCAGCCTGCTCACCCAGCAGCCGCACGCTGGGTACTTCAACTTCTCAACTTCAACTGTTGATTGTGCTCCAGCGCAGCATATCGGAGCTACATGTCATTGAGGACTGGCCCTCCACTCTCCCGGCGGCGGCATATGGTGCTGTGCCCGCCCTTGCGGCGTACAAACAGGTCTCCCTGCTGAGCGCACCCTACCCGCCTGACTAGTTACCCGTAGTTTATGCCGGTGCGCACATGCCCTCACGTCTCTACGACTAATACACAAACTTTAACAACAACGCTACCCGCAGGTAAGGAGAACACAGAGCTGGTGCGTGCGAACATGCCCACTTGTATCCGGACTAAACACGAACTTCACACGCTGGTGCGGTGAACTTTAACATGACTAATACACGAACTTCAACAACGACGCGTACAAGCACGCCGCGCTGTCTGTATGACTCACACGAAAACTCATCTAGGAGCGATAAACTCTAGGTCTCCCCACCGGTAGGGGCCGTCACCCTGGGCGGACCCGTGCAA
>JAULBY010041800.1:0-13301 GCA_032358315.1 Ophiocytium majus
TGCAGTCAGAGGAGAGGGTACACACACCAGTGTCAGGCAACTTGAAGTTGTGTACAGGCAACAGATCATTTGACAAAGTTGAACTTTAAGTACCAACTTCCACACACAACTTCATCAACCAGCTTCAACTCACAATGCGAAATACCGCGAAAACTACCGCCAAACTAGCCACATGCCGCGATAACTAACTTTTGGTTCGCGGTCCCAACTCTAGTGGGCAGCACGTTTGGTCACGCTTTAGCCGCTCGTGCGCACGCAGTGTGCGCAGGACTTGCTGCGCCCTGTAAGGAGTCTAATGAACGTACATAGTACTAAATACACGCATACTTCAGGAGTATACCAGTTGAGAAACATGCATAATATTACAGCATACGTGTGCGCACCTGCACACATGTCTACATGTCGATTCATTTAAATACATTGGTGTTTTTAGTTGCGCATGCGGCAATGGAGGCGTTGCTAGCCTGCCCATAGCATGAAATGCATGCGGCCCTGTGCCTCTCCATGATTTCCATTTCTCACAAAATCACACCACGGGCTTCGACCTGGCACATTGCCCCAGCCACAGCGGTATCTGGGCTCGGCAACCTTTGAGGTTTCGTTTACGGACACAGTGGGCTTCTTTAAAAGCACAGCTGCCCACACCGCAACTGTGCATGGCCCCAGGCACCAAACTGTTAACACAAAACTTGCTTGCTCTGCAGCGTGCACAAGAGTGCTGGAGTGCTGACCACATGACCCTGGTTGGGCAGCGCAAGCGCACGGCCGGCTGCATGACTTCAGTCACATTGCACATGAGCACTTAGACACAGGGAAGTGGCTGGTGTTTTGGGATTCAAAGGTGGTTTTGGGGAGGGCTGTGGGGGCCTGCCGCCCTATGTTGAGCAGTGGCGGCCTGCGCATTGCCGTGCCACAGCTAGGTATTGACCGCATAGCCTATGGTGGTTATAGTGCTGTCCGTACTTCAAGTACTACAGTATGTACTTGTTAAAGTACTTCAGAAGTATCTCTTCATGTGCCCCTACCCCCAGCACTTAAACTGTGCCATGTGCTCTGCCAGATACTACTATTAGTAACCACCACATGTAAGTAGCCACCACATGTCTACAAGGCATATTTAACGGTGCAATTAACATATTCAGTGTCAACGCTGCGTGTCTGGTAGTAACTGGTCCTGCCGACCAGACCCACCAGGCAACTAAAACCCCTGGCAGCCACTGCTGAGGCTCACACCACTGCCACTCCTCACTGCCACCGCAACACGCCGGCTACTTCTGCTGAGCACAGATGCTTCTGCTGCTGCTGCTGCCGAACACCACTACACCTCCCCCTGCACACTCCTGACCAGCACAGCCCCACCCCCCGCCCCTCCCCCCCTCCCCCCCCACCGCCAACACTCACACACTCACACACACACACACGCCTCCCTCACCCAGGCATGGAAACATCCCTCCAAACCATCGACACCGCATGGGCCCGCGACGGCCCCTTCGACATGGTCATCGGCTTCAGTGCTGGCGCCGCCGCCGCCGCCGCCATCGCCCACGCCCCCACCCGTTTCCCAGGCCTGCGCTTCGCCCTGCTGGCCGCTGCCCCCTCCGACCCCCCGCCCTCTGCCTGGCTCCACCCCAGCAGCAGCCGCCACCCCTCAGCAGCCCGCGAGCTGCCAACAGCGGGTGGCGGTGGCGGCGGCGGCGGCGGCAGCGGTGGCAGCGGCGGCGGCCGCGGCAGCGGTGGTGGCAGTGGAAGCGGCAGCGGCGGCGGCGGCAGCGGTGGTGGCAGTGGCGGCTGTGGCAGCGGCAGCAGTGCTGGCGGCGGTGGCGGCAGTGGTGGTGTGCCGGCGTGCGTGGCGTCGCTGCACGTGGTGGGGGAGGCGGACCGCGCGGTGCCCCAGGAATTTTCTAGAAAAGTCGCGGAATCGTTTGCGGCGCCGCGCGTGCACGTGCACGCCCAGGGGCACTGTGTCCCCACGCGGCGGGCGGACCTGGAGGTGTTCGGGGAGTGGTTCGCGGACTGCACCCAGAAACTTTCTGTGGAACGCGCTGGGGAACAGTCTTCAGTGGGGGGGGAGCGTGGGGGGCGGCAGGGGCAGCACCAGCAGGGAGGGTTGAGACGCTCTGCTGGTGGTGGTGGCAGCGGCGGCGGTGGTGGTGGTGGTGGCGGCGGCGGTGGTGGTGGCGGTGGGGCACCAGCGGAGGCCGCCGCTGCTGCTGGCGCTGGCGCTGCGCCTGCTTCTGCTGAGCAGATGCATGCTCAGCAGCAGCACGAGGAGCTGCCCCCCGCCATGGCCGCGCTCTACGCCAACGCCCAGGAGGGCGAACTGGAGTCCCTCGCCGCCATCTACGCCTTTGGTGACGAGTTCAAACCTGAAGTTCCCGCCGCCACCGCCGCCGGCGGCCACTGCAACGCCTGCACGGTGGCCCTCGAGACCGAAGGCGCCCTGCCGCGAGCGGCGGCGCTGCGATTCGTGCTGCCGCCGCGGTACCCTGATGTGCCCCCCGAGGTGTCGCTTGTGCACGGGATGAACATGGTGGAGTTTTCGACGGCGGCGCAGCGGGCGCTGCTCGCGGCGGCGCGCGGGGTGTTCGCGGAGCTGACGAGCGAGCCGATGGTGTTCGCGGCGGTGCTCGCTGCGAACGAGGTGGGCTGCTGGCATACGTGCCTTTGTAGTAGAAAGACTTCGGAAGTAAAAGTACATGTGATGGTATACTTTGTTAGGTATTACTGGTACGAAAGAGCGAGCCGATGGTGTTCGCGGCGGTGCTCGCTGCGAACGAGGTGGGCTGCTGGCATACATGCCTTTGTAGTATAAATACTAGTAGTATATACTTCCGAAGCATTTAATAATGGTATATTTATTCAGATAATACCGGTACTAAAGTATGTAGTATACATGTATGTTTTCGACGGCGGCGCAGAGGGCGGTGCTTGTGGCGGCGCGCGGGGTGTTTGGAGAGCTGACGAGCGAGCCAATGGTGTTCGCGGCGGTGCTTGCTGCGAACGAGGTGGGCTGCTGGTGTACATACACTTCAAGTACAAGTACTGCGTAGCACAAGTTTATACAATTGTATACAGTACTGCAGAAGTATGTACCATGTGGTATATAATACTGAAGTATACATGCACTTATGAAGTATGTACTCCACGGTGGCGCGCGGGCGTGCGCGGAGGTGACGGGGGAGGCGATGGTGTTCGCGGCGATGTCCGCAGCCAGCGAGGTGGGCTGCTATATCATACCGCGCTGGGCTGCTATATTATACTTCTGAAGTACCTATATTGTTATGGTACTTGAAGTACTACCGTGTACTTTTGAAGTATACCGTGTATGTACACTTGTACAACAGAAGTACTTCTTCATGTACTTAAAAACACATGTAAGCCAGCAGCCCACCTCGTTGGCAGCAAGCGTCGCTGCGCACGCCACTGAAGTACGTAGCAGAAGCTTGCCGTACTTTTTTTGGTGCTCACTCCCTACAGTGGCTGGCCGCTCATAAGAGTGCCCTGGACCAGCGTAGCTGCCGCTCGCGCCCCCAGACTGCCCAGGACACAGCGGCAGCTGCGGCATCACTGGGGGGAAGCAGCATTTGCCACATACTACGTATTCCTATGGAATACTACTAGCAGTATTATTGGTGAAGTATATATATATATATACCGACCAGGCGCGATGCAGCAGCATTTTGCTGAAGTACTACGTGGTATGCTACCATGTTACAAACTACTTGAAGTACACACTTGCAGTAACAAAACCTACCAGGGCCCAAGGCAAACATCTGTCCACGCGGTAACACGTGCTCAGACCCCCGCACGCGCCGCTGCCTCCTCTCCCCCCCCCCCCTACCCCCCCACACTACCCTTCCTCCCCACCCCACCAGTTCTTGGAAAGTGGCGGCTGCGCACAAGCGGACGCCGCAGCAGCCTCCACCCCTCCGCCCCCCCCCGCCGCCGCCACCAACGGCGCCACAAGTGACAGCAGTGAGGATGAGGCGAGCGATATTGACGAAGAGGAAGGCTTCAGCAAGGAGGCTATGCGGGCCGCCACGCGCGCCGCCGCCGCCGCCGCCGCCGCCCCTCTGGCAAGTGGCAACCGCAGATGCCGCAGACAGCTCTGGAGACAATCGTTGTCCTTTGCCAGCACCCTGTTGCTTCATGTGTGTGTGTCTGCTGCGGTGGACTGTGCATGCGCAGCAAGGAGGCTATGCGGGCCGCCACACGCGCCGCCGCCGCTGCCCCCCTGGCAAGTGGCAACCGCAGATGCCGCACGCAGCTAGCTCTACATGTGTATGATAGTACAACTGCTGTGAAAGAAAATGTCAATAGAAAAGGGTGAGCAGAGAGTAACGGTGAATGATAAGAATAGTAGGTTGGAAAATGTAATGAGAAACACTTGGTTCAGGATTATGTATGGAGACAGTCATCCTGCCAGCATCCTTACGTGCCTCACGTGTGCGTGCCTGCTGTGGCACGGTGCATGCACGCTCTGCCGCAAGGCATCCCCGTGTCTGCGGGCCTGCCTCATTTTTGCTAGCTCTGCTCACATGTTGCCACAGGCTGCAGTCCCCTCCGCCACCACCACCACCACCACCGCCGCCACCACCGCCACCGGCAGCGAGGGGCCGGGGGCGCGCGGGGCGTGGCAGTACACGGTGGGACTGGTGGGGAAGCCGAGCGCGGGCAAGTCTACGCTGTTCAACGCGGCCACGCGGTCGCGGGCGGCGCGCGTCGCCGCACACCCGTTCACCACCATTGACCCGAATGTGGGGCGCGGGTGGTGGGCCGTGCCGCCGCCGGCGGAGATGGAGAAGGTGTGTGGGTGGGGGAAGTGTTGAAGTTTTTACTGAAGTTTGTGTTGAAGTTGTTTGAACTTGAAGTTGGTACTTGAGTTTCGGCAAGCAACCTACAGCAACTACTTCAAGTACTTGAAGTACGCAGACGTAGTGGGTGTGTATGCGGTAGGAGCCCTGGTGTTCACTACTGACAAGTGCCCTAACTACCAAGTACTTCAACAAGTGGCTACTGCTTATGGTATATAGACGCACCTGGTGCACGCGGTATTGGGTGCTCTAACTACTTCAACTACCAATTACCTCAAGTACTACTACTTGTAGTTCAACAGACGCACCTGGTGGACGCGACATGGGTCCTGGTGCTCACTACTTGCTAGCACAACCACTTCAACTTCCACGTACTTTTGAAGTATAAACTTCAAGTACCACTTGAAGTACGCAGACACACCTGGCGCACGCGGTAGGAGTCCTGGTGCTTGCGGTAGGAGTCCTGGTGCTCACTACTTGCTAGCACAACTACTTGAACTTTCAACTTCAATGAAACTTCAACTTCAAGTGCGCCCCCGCTCACCTGCACCGAGGTCATCTCTGTGCAAATGATAGGGCCCGTCATCAAACGCGTCTACACACCTAGTTGCAGTCACCAACTCCCGTTAACCAGCATCAATCCCACCGTGTGGGGCGCCGCTGGTGGGCCGTGTCGCCGCCGGGCGGAGATGGAGAAGGTGCGTGTGTGTGCGTGCAGGTTATGCGCAGTTGAACTTTTTGTTGAAGTTGGTAGTACTTGAAGTTGATACTTGAGTCTGGGCACTCCCGATGGTGGACATACTAATGATGATAGATATCTGCTGCTGCTGTTGCTGCTGCTGCACCCGTGGTGCTTGTTTTCTTCGCTGCCGTTGCAGTGCTGCTCGTCACGCTATGGCAGGACGCCCCAGGGTCACCGGCTGATGCCGCTGGTGGTGAAGGACGTTGCCGGGCTTGTGCCTGGCGCGTATGAGGGCCGAGGCAAGGTAAGCGCCAGAATGGTACCTACCATCAGCATGCCATTAGTGCCCAGTGTATATTTATGTATTTACAATGTACACTAGTGGTACATACCTCTTCAAACTATACTTGAAGTACTTGGAGTACTAGCTGGTACCACACATCGGCTGATGCCGCTGGTGGTGAAGGATGTGGCGGGGCTTATTCCTGGCGCTTATGAGGGGCGAGGCAAGGTAACTGCCAGAACGGCACATACCCTTAGCATGCCAGTAGTGCTCCAGTGTACTACGAAGTATATGTTTATACTTCAAGAAGTGTATGCGGTGAGCTACATACCTAACGGGTACCTTAAAGTATTTCATACCGGCTGACGCTGGTGATCAAGGATGTGGCAGGGCTGGTGTCGGGAGCTTGTGAGGGCTGAGGCAAGGTAAGCGCCAGAACGGCACATACCATTCGCATTCGAAAGAGCCACAGTGTTTGTCTACACGGTACCAGTGTACTTCGAAATTTATACTTTAACAAGAAGTATTTACAGTGTGAGTATACTACGGTGGCACCGGTATTATATATCAGCTGATGCCGCCGGTGGTGAAGGACGTTGCTGCCCTGGTGCCTGGCGCTTGTGAGGGTCGAGGCAAGGTAAGTGTCAGGATGGCACACACACGACTAGCATGCCATTTAGGGCCACAGTGCCTGTTTACACTCCGTGTATTTACACACAGTGTAAGTATACTACACTGGTACCGGTATTTTGTACTTCTGAAGTACATGCTTCTACTGCTACTACTACTACTGGGGCTGTCTGGTGCTTTTCGCCAGGTGGACAAATCACCCCACAGGCTTCGGCCCGGCATTTTGCCCCAGCCACGGCAGTATCTGGGCTTAGCAGCCTTTTAGGGTGTTTTTCTTTCACTACTGTAGTATACAGGCTGATGCCGCTGGTGCTGAAGGATGCTGCAAATCTCGTGCGGGGAGGTTATGAGGGGCGAGGGAAGGTAAATGCCAGAACGGCACATACCATTAGCACCCCCGCCACCCTGTGTGGCCTGGGCATGTCTTGCTGGGCCAATCAGTAAAACCAGAGAGTGTGTTGGCATCCCGCGCCTGCTCCGCTACCAGCAGCGCGCGAAAGGCACCCAGCTCCCCAACGACTGCAAAAGAAGAAAAGAAAGTGAGTCTTCAAGAGATTGTCCAGAGATTGTGACGCCCCAACCGCTGTCGCATACAGTAACCTACAAGGTCGCGGGAAGTCCAGATGCAGTTGTGGCGGGGGCAGAATTCGAGGCCGAAGCCTTTGGGGTGGTTTATCTGTGTGTGTGGGGGGGGTGCAGAGTTGAGGTTGAAGACCAAGTTAGATCTGATATTGGCTGTGGAGTGGTTAACTCACCTGCTCGTGTGCCGCGCGTGCTTGTCTCCAGCAAATCTAGGCAAGTGAACTGTACAAGTATGACTGTGCAAGTACCGCCGCGTGAACTGAACCTGACAGGTTAACGGAGCCCAGAGCAGCCTTTGCTGGCATCTTGTAGTGGTAGTGTGTGTCAGAAGTACTTACATGTGTGAAAGAAACCAAAAACCATGTGTGTGTTTATGTACTAAGTATACATGTGCATACCTAAAAGTATAAAGTTCATGGTATACGAAGTATTTATCAAGGCATAAGCGACGCGCGCCTGCTCCGCTGCTGACGTGTGCATGCGCAGGGCAATCAGTATGCCTCGCAGTATGTGTACACGTATGTATATGTCAAGGGTTTCTTTGCTCTGTTGCTTTGCTTCGTTGCTCTGTTGCTCACGCTCGCACACAGGGCAATCAGCAGCGTGTCACATGTGAAGTACTGGTACTATACTTCTGAAGTATACACTAATGAAGTACCTACATCTTGATTTAATGCGGGATGCAAGTGCAAGTGTACTACTGTAGTAATTACCAAGGGTTTTGGCACCTCGCGGTGCCTGCTCCGCTGCTAACATGCGCATGCGCAGGGTAATCAGTTCCTCAACGACCTGTGCGACGCGGACGTGCTGGTGCACGTGGTGGATGCCTCCGGCTGCAGCGACAGGAACGGCAACGTGCTCGATGGTGCGTCAACCTCAATCGATTCAGCACCGCCCACCACCTGACAACCTACCCTGCAACTTCCAGAAGCACTTCTACCATTCGTTCAGCACGCATGTTGCTCACGGCAGCGTGCTGGATGGTGCTGCACCTCGATAGCTGGAGCGCCGTAGTCCACCACATAATTTGAACCAATACTTCAAATATATACTTCATTTATTTGGTACTGTACACCTGTTTTTTCCACGTCCTTGTCCTTATCTTGACGTTATGTTCGGTGGGCGCCTTCAGCTGCAGCATCAGGAAGGGCGAAATGCTGGAGTATTTTGTGTGTGGTGGGAACGACAGGCCCATACGCACACGCTGCTGCGGCAGCTTATGACGGTACCGCCTAGTGCCTGTGCAGCCCCCACCCCCTCCTCCAGTCTGAAGTTGAGACGAAGGTCTACTCGGAGGCAATAACATGCCAGTTTTTTCAAGGTCGGTATTGTAATCAAACAGGGTGGGATGCACTCAGCAAGGCGCACGACAGGCAGGCTCATGCGCACGCGCTGCAGCATTTTTGTTTTATTTTTTACTGCCTGGTGCCTGTCCAGCTCCCCTCCTCCCTCCAGTATGAAGTTGAGGTGAAGTTCCACGCGGAGGCTGTGAACATGCCAACTTCAAGTTGAGATGAAGGTCTGCACGAAGGCGAAAGCTCACCAACTTCAGAGTCAATATTGTAATCAAACAGGGTGGTATGCACTCAGCAAGGCGCGTTTCCCCCTGGTCGATTACACAGCCGACTTGAAGCTGGTGAGTTGTAGCCTCGTACGGGTTGCTGGAATCGTTATTTCGGGACATTACGGTCAACGGTAATACCACCATACCCGCTGCGGATGCCTACAGGAGCCTACGAAGCCTTGGCGTTTGTAATGGCCCGTGCTGAACACAAACATTTTGGAAGATGTTGCAAGTATTACAAGGTTACGGTGCAATTACGCTACCCATTACGGAGTAATTTTGAAAAATTATTACGTTTCCGGCAACCCTACCTTCATTTGTCACTTCAACCGCTGCGAACATGACCTTGCGTCTCTGGACCAAGGTACAGACCTCTACTCAAGATCAAACTGCCGGGGCGCGGGGGCTACATATGATAGACACTGGACGGCGTCACATACTGACTCAGCAAGGTGCAGTCCACTTGTCTCAGTATGCGACCGACTTGAAACTGGCAAGTTCTTGCCTCATCAGGAGCTTCCACCGCTGCACACAGGACCTCGTATCTCTGGATTTAGGCACAAACAATAAGTACTTCCAAGTCTATACAAAAAAGACGCTGGGCGAATTAGTAGAAGTATATTTTTGAAAAAGAAAAAAAATAGGCGCTGGAAGGCGTCACATAGTGAGTGATGGCGCCGGCGCCCCCCCCAGCAAGCACGGCCATGGACGCATGGCGTGTGTGCTGATGGTCTGCGCGTCAGCGCTGCTGCAAATTCATGAGCAAGTGCTTCTACCTGTTGAATGGGAACGGCGTGGTGCACTCGACTCCAACAAATGAATGAGAGGGAGTGCGCGTGCCACGCTGTCACACGCGGAAAATTCTCGACACTCACATGTGTCGCCGCCGCCGCTGCCGTCGCCGCTTCCGTGCGCAAAATCCCGCCCTGACCCGTGTCCCTACACGGAAATTTCCCTGCCATGCCTGTCACACACGGAAAATTCTTCACAGGCGCGGAGGGCGACCCCCTGGACGACATCCGCTGGGTGCGCGAGGAGATACACCTTTGGATCTACGGCAACGTGCGGCGCAAGTGGACCACCATACTGAAGCGCCCCTCGCGCCTGCCCGGCATGTTCAGCGGGTGAGCCGGCTAGCGCATGTACATGCATGTACATACTTAACATTGTGTGCACGTATGCTGCCAGCATACCTATACATGTGTACACGCACGCATCCTTCTAGGAGTATGTAGTACTTCAGAAGCATACACCGTACACCTTTGTGTAGTAGGTACTACTACTCTCGAGGTACCATATACTTCAACCATATACTTCAAGTGAGTAGTACATACATACTGCTGTATACTTAAAGTGGACCACCATTCTGAAGCGCCCGTCGCGCCTGCCCGGCACGTTCAGCGGGTGAGACGGCTAGAGCGCACACAGGTATTGTAGTGGTACACATGGATGCCGCTAGTACCACGTGGTACAGGAATACGCATGTACACACGCACATAGTTCTAGCAGTAGGTACTTCGACGCATGGATATTTGTGTGAAGTAAACACTTCTTTTGTTTTTTATTTGTTATTTTTTTTTACCACCTGTATGTATACATGTATACTGCTGTTGTACCTCTGAAATATAGCTCTCATGAATATTTCTGAAGTACAGTATGTGGTCTGCATCGTGCATGTTCAGCAGGTGAGCCGGCTCTGCCGCGTGCATGGTTGCACGCAAATCGAGTTTGGCTAGCGCACGTTCATACTTCTGAAGTATACTACTAGAGTTTGCAGCTGCCACGGTGCCTGCACCTTACACTTGAACTCACGACACTCTATGATGGAATCCGCACTTCGGTAGGTGCGAGACTTGACTGCCCTGAGTAGGCGCAAGTCTTTGCTTTGTTCGCCCCCTTTGCACGGGTCCGCCCAGGGTGACGGCCCCTACCGGTGGGGAGACCTAGAGTTTATCGCTCGTAGATTGAGTTTTCATACTACTGCAGTAGTAGAATTAAGACATTGAAGTTCACCAAACATGCCTACTTAGCTCCGCTTCTACTCTCCAGCTCAAAGTGAAGTTGAAGTTCAAATTGCGGCAAGTACTCACCAACTTCAAGTCAGTTTCGTAGGCAGACACGTCGAATGCACTTAACGAGGCACGGTCAACCTGTTTCATTACAAACCGGCTTGAAGTGGGCGAGTTATATTGTACTTCAAGTACGTAGTAGCCTCCATGTGGAACTTCAACTCTGGTGTAAGCTGCCGCCGCTGCCGCTGCCGCCGCTGCTGCTGAGCACTGCAGCTATGGGGCTCCGCGGTGGCTGGTGCGCATGGCGCTGGACGCAGGAGGGCTTGACCCGGCAACGCCGCCGCAGCAGGCAAAAAAGTCCTGGACGGCGGCGGGCCTGCACCTGGTGGTGGCGCACTTCCTGCGGCTGCGCTTCCCCATGCTGCTCGCGCTCAATAAGGTGGGCCGCCGCTGCTGCAACGGTTTCTGTGTAGCACCATTTCTGCTGTTGAACCACTCCGGGCGACCCCGGTTCAGCAGTTTAACAGGCAATGTCACCTCTCTGAAGTTGAAGTTGAAATTGAAGTTTGTGGTGGCGGGCCTGCAGCCTGGTGGTGGCGCACTTTTTGCGGCTGCGCTGTCCCATGCTGCTCGCGCTCAACAAGGTGGGCCGCCACTGCTGCAGCCGCTGATGTTGAAGTACAGCGGGCTACCCCAGTTCAGCAGGTTCACAGTCGGTGTCACCTGTTTGAAGTTGAAGTTGAAATTAAAGTTTGTGGCGGCCGGCCTGCACGTGGTGGTGGCGCACTTCCTGCGGCTGCGCTTCCCCATGCTGCTCGCGCTCAACAAGGTGGGCCGCCACTGCTGCAGCCGCTGCTGTGTAGCACTATCTCTGTTGTTACAGTACGGTGGGCGGCCCTAGTTCGGCAGTTTCACAGATGATGTTACCTCTCTGAAGTTGAAGTTTATGGTGGCGGCGGGCCTGCGCCTGGTGGTGGCGCGTATCCTGCGGCTGCACTCCCGATGCTGCTCGCGCTCAACAAGGTGGGTCGCCGCTGCTGCAGCCGCTGCTGTGTAGCACGAATTCCGTTTTTGAAGTGCCCTCTGGTCAAGCAGTTTCACAGTCGGTGCCACCTGTTTGAAGTTGAACTTCGTGGTGGCGCCGCCGCCACCACCATCAACTCCAACTACTTCAAGTACAACTTCAAAAAGGTGGCATCAACTGCTGAGCTCGGAAGTCCCATTGTACTTCAACATCGAAAGTAGTCAAGGTGCGCTGCTGATTCTGCCGTGGCCGCCGCTGCTGAGCACTAAGTACTGCTTCAAAGTGCTTTTGTCACCGCTTAGGGCGCGGAAAGCCGTTCGCGCATGGCATTCGCAACCGCTACCATCAGCAACTACTGCTTGTAGAGTATAACATGGCACTACACCCTATACCTATGAGTGACTTTATATGGATCTCATGTGTGCGCAGGTGGATGTACTACCGCTTGTATCATCACTCCTACTACTGAAGTACTTCAAAATTTAACATGGCACTGCACCGCACCACTACTTGAAAAGTATGCGTGACTTATAGTGGATTTCATGTGCACGCAGGTGGACTCACTACCGCTACTATCACCATTCCCACTACTACTGAAGGTACTTGTGAAGTACTTCGAAATATGACATGGCACTACATAGTGTAACTACAACTACTTCAGAAGTATGAGCGACTTTTGTATGAAATTCATGTGTGCGCAGGGGGACGTCCCGGGCGGCGCGGACCAGGTGGCGCGCATTCTCAAGGCCCTCTGCTACTTTTGTCATTACCTACTAGGCCTCTATTGAAGTACCTCGAAATACCAATAATAAGTGGCACTACGCCTTATACCAGAAGTATGAATAATTCATACTGTGTTTCATGTGTGTGCAGGTGGATGTCCCGGGCGGCGCGGACCAGGTGGCGCGCATTCTCAAGGCCCTGCCGGGCACCGGCCACGCAGAGGGAGCGGTGGCAGTGTGTGCGGGCGCGGAGGCGTGGCTCCAGAGCGCCGCTGACGCCGGTGCAGTCGCCTACACCCCCGGCGGCGGCGCTTTTCAGGTGAGCGAAGGAGAATCTGCCAGTCGTATACTTGAAGTACTTCAGAAGTACTGTAGTAGGTCAGAATGCGGGGGCGGAGGCGTGCCTTCAGAGCGCCGCTGACGCCGGTGCGGTGTACACCCCCTGCGGTGGCGCGTTTCAGGTGGGCAGAGGAAGATGTGGCAGTAATGTACTTGAAGTATGACATACTTCAGAAGTAAATGTATATTTGAATTAGACAGGGATGGGTCACAGTACTTGAAGTGGCACAATCCAATCTTAGACTGTGGCATTGCCGCCTACACTCCCGGTGGCGGCGCCTTCCAGGTGGGCAGAGGAAGATGTGGCAGTGGTATGACATACATCAGAAGTCAATGTATATTTGAAGTATAGAGATGGGTCACAGTACTTGAAGTAGTACATTACAATCCTATTGTATGCGGGGGCAGAGGCGTCGCTGCAGAGCGCCGCTGACCCCGGTGCGGTCGCCTACACCCCCGGTGGCGGCGCCTTTCAGGTGGGCAGGCGCAAATGTGGCAGTCATGTGCTTCGAAGTACTACTGTAGTGTGACATACCACTGTAGTACCTGGAATACCGGTACTTCAGAAGTGTGAAAGAAACCAAAAAGGTGACTGAGCCCAGGTACTCCCGTGGCTGGGACAGAAAGCCAGGCCGAAGCCTGTGTGGTG
>JAULBY010041811.1:0-13300 GCA_032358315.1 Ophiocytium majus
GGGTTGTAAAAGATTTTTGTTTTTCCACGTAAAATTTTTACCACTTCTGTTGCTAATCGACCTAAACATTTGTCCTTTCTGTTCCCCAAGCGGAGGCTATTGCAAGTACATAAGAGTTACTGCACCTTATACTACTAGTATGTATTACCTCTGAAGTACTTCTGAACTATGTTCCCAGGTGAGCATGCGCCAGGGTGCGCTGAGCAGCTGGGTCAGGCTGGCGCTCGCTCACCTCCCGGTTAGTGGTGGCAATCACCACAATGCCGTCGTTTGGAGAGAAGCCATCCATTTCCGTCAGCAGCTGCGTGAGCGTGCTCTCTCGGTCGAGCGACATGGCCTGGGCCCCCACATTGCCGCCCAGGCGCTTCTTGCCCACATAGTCCAGCTGAGCGCAGGGAAATTGTGGGAGAAGTTTCCAGCAGTGGGAAAAGTGTGGGAGACGCTGTCACAGTCAGTGCTGCAAGTTTTGCCTCAGGGAGCCGCGCCTCGGGCGCAGACAGCACAGCTGTCGCTCTTTTGTGCCATGGTATGATCACACCATCTCATGCTACTACTGTAGCACGTAACTGAACGCATGTAAGTACTGCCACTACAAAACAGACACCATCTGGTCACTCCATGTGCGTTTCGTGTCATGACCAGGCACACTGTACCCAAGCAGTGGCACGGTGTGCGTTGAGGCGCACGACCACCAGACACCGCTGTGCACAAAAGGTTGAGGCGCACATCAAAACCCCTTGTCACAATCGCTGACAGCAACTGACGGAACTGCCATGAGTGTAACTGCATGTAACTGTCACAGCGTGCGTGACAGTTACTGACCTCATCGATGAATATGATGGCCTTGCGGTGTTTGCGCGCCGTCGCAAACTGCTGCTTCACCATGGCCACGCCCTGCCCCGCAAACATGCCATTGTAATCGCTGCAACCAAGGAAGAGAAAAAACATACAAATGATGAGAGTGTCAGCAGGTGCGCTGGGTATGCCAGCAGCGCAGGGCTGTGTCCTTCGAGAGTGTCAGCAGGTGCGTCGGGCATGGCAGCATCGTGGACGCTGCGTACTTCAAGATGACACAACTTGTATGGCACTTCTATTACTACTGGAGTATATTATTGTAGCGCTGTGGCAACATGCCAGGTCAAATGTACTGAAGTACTGTAGTACATCCTATATTAGGGTTCGCAGCGCTGAGTATTGCCATCTTGCTCGCCAGCAAGCATGTTCGATGATGCTTTTGTCAGTCATCACGCGCACCATGTGCACAGGGCTTTCCGCGCCCTGAGCGGACTTCAATAAAAGCACATCTGTTGAATGGTACATACAGCTGTTGTTATATTGCCGGATGAAAGCCCATGTACACCCCCCCCTCCGAGCCCTGCAATCAGTGCACACGAACTTGGCATGTGCGCAATGGGCGCCGTTCGCACGCTCTGTCCCTGTGCTGTGCGCCTTTGGGGCTGGCTCGCATGGCGGGCAGCATTGGCGGTGCACGTGCTTGCAAGGTCATTGCTAGCTGTGGCCTCATCGGCACGCACGTGCGCCAGCCATGCTCCGCTCTGTGATGCTTTTTTCGTTTTGCTGCCCACGAAAGCGCACTAGCCTGCTGGGGCACTCAACTCTAAGCTGTGAGTACGTGTATATATATAGTAGGGGCCGCGCATGGGCACTGCTTCATTCTGGCTTGCATGACCTGGGTGCTTGCTTGAAATAAATGCATATCAATACATCTACACACCGCAAGCCTGGCATCTGATGTGAACCAAGTGTTTGTGGCCCGAGCCTCCGATGATACACTTCAAGTGTCCTGCCGAAGCCACAGGGCAGAAGGCATGCAGTGGCCAGCAGTGTGGCTGCTCGCACGCACCTGCCGCTTGAGTACAGGAAGGGCACCCCCGCCTCTCCGGCACACGCCTGCGCCGCCAAACACACATGAAAACCATACAAACACCATGCGTGTATGTATGATGTACCACATGGAACACGCAATCGCGCAGGAGCCACAACAACGCTATGTTGGCGCTTGTGCGATGCAGGGGAAACGCATGTGCGTGCGCGTTACAACAGGCGTGATTCGATTTGCACACAGCAGCGAACAACTGGCTGACTGCCTATTGCTGCCAGAGACCGCCGTGGGCGAGTGACTCGCAGCAACGTTCAATGGGTTTTGTGTGTGCCCCACAGCCACCGAGCTGACAGGGTTCGCATGGATGCGTTCCATAACGGCGGGCGCAGGTGCACATGCGGAAGCAGGCATGTACTACAGGTAGTACTACAATATATGTAGTATATGGTACCGGTACTACTGTAGTCCTTCAGTACTCCTTTCAAGTATGTAAAACCCCTAGTAGGCCTACCTGCTAGCAGGACCTCCTGTTGATCACAGCGTTAAGTTGTGGGCATGTCTATATGGGGCGGGGCATAAGTATACATTGCGCCAATGCTGGCTTGCAGGGCATGACATGGGCTCTTGCACGCCCACGGCTGCAAATAGATGTTTACAACTACTAGAGGTGTACTTCTGAAGTACATTATCCTACTGAAGTATACATTGTTGGCGGGTACGCACATGCACTGTGTGCGGGTCTTTGTGTAAGGAAGTGCGCACCTTCGCAAGGAGGGTCTTGCCCGTGCCAGGGGGACCCACCAGCAGAATGCCCCTGCAGCAAGTCCATGCACACGGCGCGGGTGGAGGGTGCACAGGCGCGCGCGCAATGTCAACAGCGGCTGCTGCGCTGCCACTGCTATGCGATCACAGGCTGCTGAGCACCACAAAGACATGCCGCGGCTGAGTCATCACCGAACTACAATGCCTTGCAGGCACGTGTGGTAGTTCAAGCAGCCGCATGCGGGCCGTGTTCGTGCATGTACTTCGAAGTATGTACAGTAGGTATATACATGTGTACATGGTACTAACAGATGTACTACTTGGAGTATGCTTCAGAGGCCTTCATCAGCTCTGGTGCCGCAGCTAGGGCAAACCCCTTCCAAGCCTCAAGAGTACTTGGTACACGCGCACCGACAGTGTGAAAGTGCATCATGGGCGGACTGCAGAACTGCAGCACCCACCTGGGCACAGTAGCTCCCAGCTTTTCATAACAGAACAGCGTGATTGGCACACACACTTAGACAGCTAAGAAAGTGCATCATAGCGGAGCTGCAGCGCTCAACTGGGCACGGCAGCTCCCAGCTTTGCACAGCACGGCACCATGATTGGTGCACACGCATAGACAGCTGATAAAGTACTTCCCAGTACATGATAGCAGCCTGCGCAGCTGAAGCGCTCACCTGGGCACAGTGGCTCCCAGCTTTGCGTACTTGTCGGGGGACTGGACAAAGTCGACCACCTGCCGCACCTCCTCCTTGGCCTCATCGCAGCCCACCACGTCCTCAAACAGCACACGTTTTTCTGGCCACAAACCAAAAAGAAAAAACAGCAACAGGCACAGCACGTGCAGCACATCAGTGGTACTGCTGTAAATACGCACCCATGCCGGTTTTGCTTCATGTCTTGGTGTGCGGGTGGCGGGGAAGCGGCGGACGCTCCATACTTGGTCGGTTGACATACAGTGCGGTGGTAGCTTGTGCGCGTGGCACACACACGCACACACACGCACATGAGAGGCGCAGAAGAAGTTCGCTCACACACACACACACACACAAGAGGCGCAGAAGAAGTTCGCTCACACACAGCACGGGAATGCAGGCGGATGCTACCGCTGGTTCGGTTCACAGGTGGTGGCAGCTTACACAAGCAGTAGTTTTGGAGCGTGCCTGCTGGAGGCAGGAGGCCCGCTGCGGCGACCCTCAGTCCCAGATAAAATGAGGGATGGTGCTGGATACTACTACTGTAGTATGTGCAGCATGCCAGAAAAGATGTTGGTGGAATAAACGCACACAACCCGCTATGGCGTGGTGTAACACGACTACAGTGTGTCCGTTGCGGCTGCAGGCATCGCCGTGTCTCTCACACACCCGCTGGCCCACCACACCTGCTACGCAGACCCGGCCATGTGTAGCGTAGGCACGTGTGTAGCGATGAGTGACGGCGTATAACGTACTTTATATTGTTATACAAAATGCTGCATACCTCTGCGCCCAAGAACGCGACATACGGCATATTTGCCGTAAAAATACGATCATTTGTACACGTCATACGGCGTGTTTACAAACGTTACACGGCGCATAATGCGAACATTATACGCTGTGACCCTCACTACATGTGTGTGCGTGGGTGTGCGTGTATGTGCGTGTGTGTACCTTCGCCCCGCTTGGCCTTGCGGACGGTGGAGCTGGCCAGTAGGCGCTGCCCCAGCCGCATGCCCACCTGCGGCAGCGCACCAAGCGCACAACCAACACTGTGTATTACAAAAGTGCATCACAGCGACAACAATGCAACAATGCAGCGCCACAGCAGCCAGCAGCAGAGCAGTTGTGCACGCAGCAGCAGCAGAAAGACCCCCCGTCCAAAAAAACTCGTGTTGTTTGGCTGTTTGGCGAGGAACGGTGGGCAGTTGCTGAGCACTTGCGCTTGTGACGGGATAGTACCATAGAGGTGCGGGCTGTCCTTCACAGGGTTTAAGTTGCCATGCTCTAGTGGCGACCATCGCCTGTGTGGCCCACCACCCATGAGTTGGTGGGCCAGTGTGCGTGTGCAAACGATGGTGATGGGTCTGGGGCAGATGGCATACACTACTAGTAGCATTATGCGTACGTCGTACAAAAAGCAGCGGATGGTTATGCCCCAAAACGCGACACACGGTGTGTACAAAGTGTCTTTATAAACACTTCCGTCAACACAAAGACGTCGATTGTACTTCCAAGTATACACTTCGAAGTACCATACTCAAGTGTACTTTTCGAAGTACTCATACGTACGACTGAGTATAATGAGAGTTGTATACACTGTGATCCATCACTCACAAATAAGCAAGTGTATGCCTGGTAGTGGACACTCAGCGCCAGCCACCAAGACTGCGCGAGCCCAACCACCCTCCCCCTTTGACCCCCACAACTTCTTGCGCCCACTCAGGTTCATGGGTCAGGGTGTGTAAGACCATTATAGACCTGTATGTTCTGCAAAGTGCAGCGTGTCCCTACGCCCCCCCCAAAGCGATATTTGGCGTAAATGGCGTGTTTGCAAATATGGTGTGTTTGCAAGTATGGTGTGTTTGCAAATATGGTTGTAAATACAATTACGTCATACGCTGTACCACCTTAGTATAGTGACCACAAATAACGTACTTCGAAGTAGTACTAGTACATTGTATGGCGTACTTTTACAGTTGCATTGTACCAGCAGTCGCACTGAAACTGCCATACTCCGTGACCCATCACCACCCGCTCACCATGGACCCCACGGACGCCATGATATTCGCCACCAGAATCTGCGGCACCTGCACCAGCAGCAGCGACAGCAGCTGCTGCTTCACCAGCGCGGGGGTGACCTCCACCAGCGGCGCCGCTCCCATGCTCGCCGCAAACGCCTGCGCCTCTGCATCAGGCACCTGCTGAGCAGAGCCGGTGCCGCCGTGCTGCTGAGCACCAATGGTGTGCTGAGCACTGCTGCCGTGGCGGCGCTCGCGGGCCTCTGCGCGCAGCGTGGCCTGGTGCTCCTGGGCCTGCCTGAGGCGCACCAGCAGCTCGAAAATGTCCTCCTTTGCGGCCTCGGGCACCCGGTCGAAGAGGTAGGTCTTGAGCGCCTGTGAGCGCGCATACATGGTTTCCATTTTAAATGAAACATAGTGAGACACATAGTGAGACAAGTGCACCGTTGTGAATTGAACGAGACATTGGCTGCCACAAATATCAGTGCCATGGGTACACAGCGGGCACAGCAGGATGGTGGCATGGTAATGGAGGTGGCCGCCGCCCCTGGCAGCAATTGCTCACACACACCTCTCTTAAGAGCACCAGCAGTACTAGCGGCTGGTTTTACCGTAACGTGGCCAGCACCAGGTGTGGTGGTGCTGCACAGGCACATTATAGCGGCACCGCCACCAACACCAACACCACAAGCACTGCCGCAGGAAAATACTGGAGACAAGACCCTGGGTATGGCACGCTGGACTAGTTGGCGCTGCAGATGGTTCTGCATGGGCCTTGTGCTCTGGCGAGACACTGTCAGCAAATTAGACGCGGCACCTGGGTGGATAAATGCTGAATCAAATGCACATAGGCACACTGGTGTTGGTGGTGGCGACCTGCTGTGTAGACATTCGTTAGCACCACTTGCTGGTGCCGTGGTGCGCATGCTCAATAGGCGATACACTGTCCACCTGCTGCATTTACGTGTAATCAGTGACTTCAATATTTTGCACAAGAACAGGTTACTGCTTCTCAGCGCATTTCAGCAGTTGAGAAATGCTGCTCAGCGCAGCAGCTCGCACCTGCTTCTCATCCTCCGGCAGCAGCATGAACCCGTCCCTCACGGACTCCGCAGCCAGCCGCAGCAGCTCGTCCTGGCTCTCCTTCGACAGGTTGCTGTACACATCCTCAACCATCTCCAGACTCACATGCTCGCAATCATCGTCACCATCACCACCCCCCTCCAGCTCGCTCGCCTCAGCCGCAGCAGCCCCCGCCGACTCGTCAGTGGTGCCGCCACCCCCACCAAACTCAATCGCGGGTGCGTGGCCGGCACGGTGCGCACGGCCATCGCCGCTGCTGCCACATGCATCATTGACCTGGGACGCGAGGCCGGTGTGGGTGTCTGCTGCTGTGCCGCTGGCCAGGGCGCCATCCTCGCTACTGCTGCTGTCAAGGCTGCTGCTGCTGCTGGGGGTGCTGGTGCTGCTGCCTGATAGGCTGTCCCCCACCGCCCTCGAAAACGCCACCAGAGCGCCGGGCACCCCGCCCAGCCTGCCTCCTCCTCTCACAGCCACTCTCCTGTGCAGCAGCGCACCCCGGGGCAGCCTCACTTCAGCTTGCACTGCTGTTAGACACGCTGCAGCTGTCACGACCTTGAAGTGCATTTCCTTTTAGCCAGCACCCCAAGGCCGCTACGAGAAGAAGGCGGCAGAGGTGGGAGTGACCCGCGGCGCACGGTCACACTTGGCTGCGCCTGCTTCCCTAGTAGCCGCCACGCGTCCCCCCCGGCCTGCTGTCTGTGTGGCGAGTCGATGGATTGATGTACAAAAAAGTTGCTGCTCGTGAGCTCAGCGCAGTCTCACTTTTCTTTATTTTACCGCGAACAGTTTGAGCAACACACACCTGGCGGTGCTGGGAGCAGGAGGTGGCGACCGCTGTGCAGCAGCTTGTTGCATGTGCTTTTCTAGCCACATGCGCTAGGGGCGGCGTGCCGGACAGCAGCAGCAGCCGTGGAGGATGCATCCCCCAATACTAGACAGGCAGGCATTAGTCGACAACAGGCAAGTGGCACACACGATCATGATGACGCCCTTGTCCGCTGCCGCAACCTGCACACCCCTGCCGCCGACACCCCACCACCACTAACGCGGCTCACCACTTTCCACGCCCGCCTTCCTTGCCGACCCCACAATTTTCGCAGCCCGGCACGGTCAGGCCATGCGAGCGGTTCTGTGTTTTCAGGCTCGGGACACTATCAAACAAATGGCTTGCACGCGGAGCGCAGGCCTGCGGATGAAACCACCCCGTACGTGGTCATCCTGACGCTGGCGGCTGCGTGCGGAGGCTTCCTCTTCGGTTATGACACGTTAGTGTGCAGGTTTGACACCACACCCCTGACATATTCATGTTTGGTGGACAGTTGCCTTCGCCAGTGCAGCTGCTGCCTGTGTCAGCCGCGACTGCACCCGCCAGCACACTCCGCTCACTCGCGTGACACAGCATGTTGCGCCTGGGGCCGCCTGCAACACTCGTACCAGTATTTGTGTGCAACTGCTGCGGCTGTAACACTTCACTTCCGCGGCTGTCAAAAACGCAGTCCGAGGCCAAGCCTGCCACAAGTCTCACCTGAGCATGCCACTGACCGTACCACCACCCCTCGCGCCTCCTCTCCACAAACTCTTGAAATCCTTCTATCAGAGGCGTGGTGTCTGGCGCCATGCTCAAGATCAGGGACGAGCTCAACCTGTCGGACGTGCAGCAAGAGGTGGTGGTCAGCGCCACCATCGCCGCCGCCGTCCTCGCCTCCGCGGTCGGTGGCACCGCCAGCCAGGCCTACGGCCGCCGCCCTGTCCTCCTCTTCGCAGCCTTCACCTTCTCAGTCGGCGCGGTCATGCTCGGCACCGCGCCCGACTTCTCGGCGCTCGTGGTGGGCCGCCTGGTGGTGGGCCTGGGCATAGGCCTGGCGTCGCTCACAGCGCCCGTCTACATTGCCGAATCGGCGCCAGTGCACATGCGCGGGCGCCTGCTCACCCTCAACACGCTCCTCATCACCACCGGGCAGTTTGTGGCGGGAATGGTGGACGGCGTGCTCAGCAACTCCGCCGGCGGCTGGCGCTGGATGCTGGGGCTCTCGGGCGTACCCGCCGCGCTCATGTTTGTGGCATTCGTACTCCTGCCGGAGTCGCCCCGCTGGCTGCTAATGAAGGGGCGTGACGATGACGCAATCGCCGTTCTGCGGCGCGTAAGGGGCGTGAAGGATGTGAGCGCGGAGGTGGCGGAGGTGGCTGCTGGGCTGGAGGAGCATGGGGGGGCGGGCGCGCGCTATGGTCTGAGGGAGCTGCTGAGGGACCCGCCTGTGAAGCGGGCGCTGGTGCTGGGGTGCGGGCTGCAGGCGCTGCAGCAGTTTGTGGGCATCAACACGGTCATGTGAGTGGGTGATGGGGTGCGGCGGGGTGCAGCGATGTCAGGTGTCAGTGAGCTGCTAGGGCAGCAAGTGCCACCAGCGGTAGCAGTGGTGCGGCGAGGTGCTTGGTGGTAGTGCAGGTAGTAGTGGTAGTAATAAGGTAGTACAGGGCTATGCACTAGGTGCAGACTCCAGTCCACGCTTATGTGCTGCATGGCTGCCCATAGCTCCGACATCGGCAACCCTGTGGGTCTGCCTGACAAGTACGGTATATGTAGCCGTTGGCCAGGTATTTTTGACGTGTGACTCCTTGACCAGTGGCAATGCTGTTGTTGTGGTGCACATTGGTGTGGACAAACCTAGCAACTGCACTCAACACTGCAGTTGCACCAAGGGCAGTAGCTGTCTCTCACACTGGACCAGCAATACCTACAACGTGCCGCTGTGTCCCTGCCACAACTAGCACCACCACTGGCTGTATGATGGGTCTGCTATGGCATATGACACAACAAGTGGGTGTGCGTAATGGTCTGCATGCCGCTGATACAGGTCGCCAACAAACACGATTTTGAGGCTTGGCAGCGGCTATGCAGAACGTCACGTGGCCACGGCAGTGGTGCGTTCCCTTAGCCATCCGCTGATGCCTGCTTTTGTGTTGAAATCTGACATCCATGGCAGGTGCACGCGTGTCTCTAAACAGTATCCATGCTGCTTGCTGTGCGCCATCCATTTTACAGGTACTACTCAGCGACCATCTACAACATGGCCGGCTTCAGCGAGTCAGCGTCAATATGGCTTGCAGGTATGGGCACCCGGAGGGTGTGTGGCACCCTTGCAGCAAGCACAGCGCGTCTGTATGTCAGTCTTGTGCTGCTCCTCCACCGTCGACATACATGCATGCGCAGTATTTGCGGCGCTCGCGCAGAGCGGCGGCATTGCCCTCGGCAAGACGCTCATCGAATGCACCGCGCACCATGCCCCTGCCATTGACTCCTTCAATCGCGTGAACACTCACACAACTTCCATGAAAAATTCATGCATTTATGCGCAGGATGCACGGCGCTGGCACAGTCGGCGTGACCGTCTTTGCTGCGCACCATGCTGCCACTGACTCCTTGTATAGCACGAATTCTCATGAATCTTTCATGAAAAATGAATGAATACACTCACAGGATTCACGGCGTTGGCGCAGAGCGGCGGCGTCGCCCTGGGCATGACGCTCATCGAACACAGCGGCCGCCGGCGCCTGCTCCTGCTCTCCCTGGCCCTGGTCGCCGGCGCGCTCACGTGCCTCGGCCTCACCTTCTACCTGCAGCTCGCGCTGAGTGCCAGCGCCGTTACGGGGACCGATCCTGTGGACGCGGACTGTTCTTCGCTGAGCAACGTGTTCTCGGGAGCGGTGGCGGTGGACTCGTGCTACCTGTGCTTGGAGGTGGATGGGTGTGGGTTTTGTGCCGCCACGGGGGAGTGTTTGGCGGCGGGGGGGGATGGGACGGACCTGCTGGGGCGGTGTGCCACGGACCAGTGGGAGGTGAGCGGGGGGGTGCTGCTGAGCAGCTTGGAAGTGCTCAGTAACACACACTGTGGTGTTGCACTGCCATCTCGTATTTGATGTGTATTATCATTATTCACACATACACACTACAACATGTACTTCGAAGTGTACATGAAAGCGTGGTTCACCCTAGCGCTTAGTATAGCTGCCAACGCACACATTGTGGGTGTCAATCACTGTTGGGGGCGTCACAGCGACAGCGATTACTGCAAATAATTCACCCGGGCAAGTACTTGAAAACAACACGGCAGCGGTTGTGCATGTGTAGTATTACAGTAGCCAGCTACAGTAATTGTGGGTGGTGCTGGGGCTTGCACGGTATGTAGCATTACTGTGCAGCACCCGCACCGTACATGCACTTGCTAGAGTTCGCGGTGTATACAGAATACCAGCGTAACAAGGAGCCATGTGCGCCATGCACCAGCTTACTGCCTGGCAGCAGCCAAAACCAACGGCAACTAGTCTTCACTGCGAAGTGCTAGGCTCATGCAGTTTCTGGCATCTGCTCAGGTTAGCGGTGCGTGCACGCGGTGGAGCGCAGTGCTACCGCCACTGTACCATGATCCACCTTTCAAGGTTGATACAGCTCACAGGCCAGCGGTAGCTGCTACTTCAAAGTATTTACTTCTGAAGTACTTCGGAAGTAAAGTCAACATGCCTAGTGGAAATATAACAACACAAATGCTTCGAAAAAAAGGAGTAATTCAGGTGTAGTTCGAAACAAGTGGTAGAAGTGCATGGTATTGATCATAGAAGTACTACTGTAGTAAGTGTAAGGCGCACAGGCACAAAGTTGTTGGCATCTGTCAGCCTGCACAGATGAGACATGTGCAGGAAAAAGAAGAGTAAAGCAATGGTTTTTTGGCGGGCACTGTCTGCAGGAACTACTTCAAAATTTGAGGTTCTACATGTACTACTGTAGTATGTGCATAGTCCAGTTGCCTGCGGGATCCACTTGAATCCTGCTGGGCATTAACCATTGCGGTCCACTGGTGCAACCACCATGGCGTAGCTGACAGCACCGCCTCTCAGCAGGCTCAACCTTTATCGTACATTCACACATGGGTTGCAAGGGCTAAGGTGCAGGGGGCATCAAGGCGCATGTACGACAGGTGCAACTGCGTCCTAGCCTTCTGCTGTAAAGGCCCTGTGAAACTGTAAAAATAAACACTGCCTGGCAGTATTGTAGAGCCTGCACAGCAGTGGTGGCAGCAGTCCAATGCGCTGCAATGCTGGCGCAGCGCCGCTGGGCAGCCGCAAGTGGTGCGACAATGGCACTCATGGGGCCACATTGCCACTTGAAGAACATGCTTCAACCTGTTTTCTTACAGTAACTGGCATCTCTTACACCAAGCTGGGAAGGTGGAAGGTGCTCGTGCGCATGTGCTTGCCCTGCCTGCTGCTGGCCATGCACCCGTAATAACGGCGTCGCAAAACCCCCTGAATCACGCTCCTACACATAGATAAGGTGTGAGGCAGTTGCCATGAGGTGGCGTATCAACCCTGTTCACGCAAGCCCTGACACACAACCACCCATTTTGCGCCAAAATTTCGCCAAAATCGCGCAGGAGACGGCGTGCCAGAACGGCGGGCTGGGCTGGCTGGCCGTGCTGAGCATGGTTGCCTACCTGAGCTGCTTCGGCATTGGCCTCAGCAGCGTGCCTTGGACCATAAACGCCGAGGTCTATCCCCAACGCGCACGCTCCCTTGGGACCTCCATCTCGACCTGCGTGAACTGGGCGGGCAACGTCATTGTGTCCGCCACATTTCTGTCGATAGCGTCCCCGACGCTGCTGAACCAGTACGGCGCCTTCTGGCTGTACGCAGTCGTGGCTGTCGGCGGGTGGGTGTGGGCGCGCGCCGTCATGCCCGAAACCGCGGGACTTTCGCTGGAGGAAATAGAGGCGCTTTTCGGCCGCGAGGGCGACGCGCGCGTGCCGCTCACGTCCTCGTCTTCCATCGGCGGCAACATTGCCTTCTCCGCCGTGGGGCACCATCGGAATCGGTCGCGGCTGGACTCGAGTGGCGGCAGCAGCACGGGCAGCGGGGCCGGCGACCCATCGCTTGCGGGCGGGGCGGGCCTGGGCTCGAACCCTTCTGCGGTGCTGATATAGAGCGGTGGCGTGGTGGGGCATGGCGGCGGCGCGCTTGTGCTCCGGAGCTGGTGGTGGTGCCGCTGTGGTGATGTGCTGCGTGCCCACAAGTGCACCCCCGTTGCCATTGCATATTTGGTGGGGAATGTGTAGGGTGAGGTGTGTGTATAGTGTGCGTGTGCGTGGCGGGAACGGGAGGGGATGCTTGGCTGCGCCATACACAGAGCACTGTGTAGCCGATAAACTTTCCTGTTTATGTGCGGTAGCAGCAGCCCCGCCCACCCGCCAACATGTACAGTCATGTACGGTACATTTTACTTGAGCATGTGCAGCAGCAACTTCAAATCCCAACTGGTCGCCAGAAGTGCGCGCTCTGGCCGTGGCTGGAAGTGTTCTGCGTGGGCGCAGTGCTCAGCAGCAGCACTGCGCAGCGCGCCAGCTTGCAGCCCCCCCCCGAGAGTGCCCACACGCATGATCTCTGAGCGCGACAGCCGACACACCGGTTTCAGCCCTGTTTTTCTGGGGTGTGCGCCCCCCTGCGGGCACCCCCCAGTGGCAGCACTGTGCCAACTTCAAGTTGAGAGCCACGGTTTACAGAGGGGGGGTTGTGCGCTTGTTATGGCAGGCAGTTGGATGCTGGTGCACGTGCAATCATTCTGCACGGGCCACGCGTGGCGCTGTATTTTCGGCGGTCAATGTATGCTTATGCGCCCGTGTTATGATGGCATGGCCGATTCTAGCTCTGCAATCATGCGGTGTGATCGGGCGATCGTGGGAGACTCGTTTTTCCCTGACTGCCGCCAGGAACACCTGCCGTTCGCACATGCTTCTTTTTTCCCAGGGCCTCACAGAGGTCATGCGCTTTGGAAGTGCAGCGCTCCACTCACAGACCGTGCTCGAATTGTTTGGGGCACTGCACACACTGTTGCAGATACCCTAACT